>QFDD01000130.1:0-43198 GCA_006871305.1 Vachellia collinsii | reverse complement strand
TATATATATATAGGATCCAATAAGAATTTGAATAGAGATAGGATTATTTATCTATTAGAATTAAGATTTATTAATATTTAACTTTCATCTTTGTTATCCTTGTTATCTTTTACTACTATTATTTTTAAGATTTGATTTATACTTTCATTATTATTTTAATATTCCTTAAGCTCAATAAATACACTTAGCGTTTCCCATTTGAAAGTAACTTTTGAATGAATTGAATAAAAAATGGTATATCACAGCCCTTTCCCTCCTCTTTCCTTTTCCACTCTTCTCTCTACCTTCCCCTTCTCTTGTTTTGCATCACATGGTTTTTTTTAGAAAAAAACCATTTATTTTTTATATGACAACAACAAGTCTCACTACAAAAAAAGACAACTTTTAACGATGATTTTCAGCGTTAACCAAAAAAGTCTTTACTAAAAGTCTGATAGGGTAGACTTTTAGCAGTGATTTTTTTAGTCTCCGTCAAAGGGCATACTTTTAGTGGCGCCTCTTTCAGTCCCCGTTGACTTCTTTCAACTTATGAAAATCAAGATAATCCAATAAGAAAAAGGGTGTAAAAGGATGAGAGACACTTATCCAAGTGTTCTTAGACTAAATAAGGCTTCCATAACTCCAAAAAAAAAGTTGAAATCCTAGTAGAGGAATCAACCCCCAACTCAAAACTCTAAATTTCTCAAATGATGTCATGAATAACCTATTTATAGACAATGACTGTTCACCATGGTGAATGACACAGAGAACAAATTCTTGTGCTCAGCCCAACACATTCACCTAGGTACAGATTGACCAAAGCTCTCATGCTCGCCCTAAAGGGGTGGTTTTCCGCGGTGAACAACACAGAGAGTCATTCACCACACAAGACTCCATTTGCTACAGCGAAAACCACTTTTCATTGCAGTGAATGGCATAGAGAGCCATTCCCAACACTTGGCCACATAATACCCCAAGACTCACAATACCCTTCCTAACTCAAGATTAAACTTTAATCCTCAATAAATTATAAACACACTTAATCCTCAAGTTAGAAGATTGGGATATTACATGAACCATGGATGAGCCACAATTGGCATGATAATTTTGTAGGCGACATGGCGTAACGAGGTGGTGACATGTGCAGCAGGTGAGGTGGCAAGGACATGACCACACGTGGTTGGTAGGGTGCTGCGGTAATGTGTCAATTGCCAATGATGTGGCACAGGCTTGTTGGTGATGACATGGTAGTCACCAGAGTAATTGTTATTTTTTAAATAATTGTGATACTTTTCAGTGATGACAAAATGTCGCTACTGAAGGTATACTTTCAGCAGCGGCTTAAGGTTTATTGGCAACTTTTGTCGCCATAGTACTTTCAGCAGTAATAATTACAGTAGCGAATTTTTAGTGATGAAAAGTCACTAGTGTTGAAAGTCAACTTTTTTGTAGTGTCTTATCCCAATAAATGATGTGGACTACATGAATTGCACAATACCATTGTGCAATATCAATAAATTTTAGATATATATATTGTTAACGAAAAGGTCATATTTAATAGATTTATTAAGGGTTCTGTTTGGTCTTCTCCTTCATTTTTCAAAGGACTTCATACTATCTAACTATCCTCCTTACCGTTGCCTTCAGCAACATTCTTTCTACTATTTTTTAAGTGTTAAAGGGAAAATTTGCCCCAAAAGTATCCAAAGAGTTACATTGAGTGTCCACAAATTTCTTAAGGGGCAATGTTGACCCGGAAATGTAGAAAACGGTGCAATGTTGCCCTGCCTGTTAAAAGCATTATGTTTGACCATTAAATAATTTTGTTTGAAAGAATAAAACCTTAATTGACCATTAGTTGATTGTTTGTATCTATTAAAATTCTAGTGACGTTGCACCATTTTCTATACTTCCAGGGCAACATTGGCCCTCAAAAAGTTTCTGGACACCTAATACAACTTTATGGATCTTTCCAGGGTAAATTTTGCCCCTTAACCATTTTTTTTAATAAGTGTGAGGCCTACTCTTCATATGATATAAGCATTAAAATCTTACATTTTCTTATATAATCATACATTCATCTCAACATCCTTACAAATGCCGCTCCAACTTTACACTCTTGTTGTCTCTTTAGAGTCCAACATTCATTACCCCAACTATTTTTTTTATGGAGAAAAAAAATCTAAAATTGATCTGAACCGGTTTGAAAGAGGACCTCAAAATATCTAAGCGACTTAATGCCTTTCATTTTCTTTAAGCACTATAGCGTAAGCAAATTTAGAAGATCTTGAAGCCTCTATAACTTTTGACGGATCCACCTTCGCATTAAACAAATGTTTAATTAAAGTTATCCCATTAAACAATGTCTCAACACATCCCATCCACGCTACTACATACAGTAAACATAGAGAGCCACGTGTTTGCTCAGTGACTCCCTTCGACTAACTTGCGTTAGGATAAACAGTAAAGAGGGCACGTGCTCGCTAAATGACTGGCCCTTCACAAATTGTGTTCCCCTTTTACCTCAAATACGAATCTTAAGCCAAGAGTTTAGTGGTTTGCTATTATGCATTCAAATAATCTTTAAAGCACTATATATATATATATTCTCCAAGGGTTGGTACATAAACAATAAAAACTAGCTAGGCATGCCTAGAGGGTAATATAATTTATTGTTGTAATTACTTTATAATCAACATCTAAAACATGGAAGGGTTAAGTGAATCCACTAATACCTGTCACTAGGCCATTGAAGTAAAAGACATTTTCAAATGAACAGAAGAAACGTCCCGCATTAATTTTAATAATTAGATTGACAAAGATTACGTTGTCCTCACTGAAACGCTATTTTATATAGACTCGCTTTACAAAGTGCGTGAATTAAATGATTATGATGTGTGTTTGCGTGTGTGTGTGGGGATCATAGCAAAAATAATTTAAAATGTGGAAATGAAACGGAATAATTCTTGCATTAATTTGCAGTATTATATAATTATTGATAATACTTTATGTCTAAATTTTTCTACAGCCCAAAATCAGCAAGACTTTTTCTCATATACATGCATTTCACATTTGATTAATTTGTAATTATGAATTATTTAATCTGCGAAATTTGATATAATACCCACTTGCTCCATTATCAAATTCTTGGGGTCTCATAAAGAAAGGTTTGGAGGATATATCCTGTGCTGACATCACTATGAAGAATACAATGGAGATTTGAATTCAAAGTTCTTAGGTTCTGAATAATGCCTACAAGACAATTATTAGACTGTCCCACTAAAGACAGGTATGAGAATATAATATTTATGTCTACCAAAATAGTTATGTTTTTTTCTCCCTTCGGGTAAATACCTTTAATGACATGCCTCTCCCCCCTCCCCCTTCCCATCTATATATATACCCAGTTATTCATAGAATTCGTAGGGAAAATAACCGAGAATAGAGTGAAAGAGAAGCATGGTGGCATTCATGAGATTGAGAAGCTCAGACAAAGAGTGGAGGAAAGGCCCTTGGACTCATGAAGAAGACCAGTTGCTTACTGAATATGTCAACTTGTATGGCGAGAGAAACTGGAGTTCTGTTTCAAGATTTTCAGGTAATTAATTAATTAACACACACACGTACGCACTTTTATCTCACAGTTTATTCTCAATTAGTTCAAATGAGACTCCACCACATTGAAATGATATGTTCTTGGCATAGAAGAAGATTTCGAGAGTGTTAACTAGGAATGTGAAGATGGAGAAAGAATGGCCACTTAAGTTCTTATTCTCCATTTACTTATACTCTTATCATTTGCTTCTTCTTTTTTATAGTTTAAAGGAAGAATGAAATGAAAATACAGACTATATAATTTACTAGTATCTTGTTTTAGTTTTTAACTACATGTGTTATTATGTTTCAGGGTTGAATAGGAGTGGCAAAAGTAGCAGATTGCGATGGGTGAACTATTTGAAACCTGGACTCAAGAAAGGCCGTCTTACACCTCAAGAACAAGGCATCATTATTGAACTTCATGCTTTGCTTGGTAACAAGTAATGCAAAATATATCCTTCTCAAATCTCACTCTCTTCTTTTGAATTATTATCTTATTGATCCTTACAATTGTGTTTTTTTTAAATTTAATTTGTGTGTATATATATATACTTTTAGTTTTTGTGGATTGGTTTTGCATAACTCTGAAAATATTACTTCATATATATATGCCACTATATTTTCGTAATCAGTATGACATTCAAATTTGTATATGGCCAATTTAATGGTATTTTGGAACTCTTAAGTATTCAAGATTTATTCCAAAAAGTATGATCAATATGTATACACGTCTGTGTAATCTATATATGTAAGACAATAAAGTTGAATGATCTTATTTACAGTCTATATGTATAGGCTACCTTGCTAAATGACATATAACCGACGCTTGGTCTTACGCATATTTAAACATCTTTTTACCATATTTAAATAATCAACATTTGATTTTATACAAACTTCAATTTTATTTCAAAAATGACACCGTCTTTTTTATAACGTGGATTTCCTTTTAAAGCGACCATGAATTACGAATATGTAGTTGTGAACTTTGGGTGAGTTGGTGTAAATGACACGTTGAAATGTAGGAAATGGCAATTTAATTTATACTCCTCACTGAGATTTTTTGATAATCAAGTCATTTCTTTGGGGCCCCTGTATCAATTCACCCTAGAATACAACTAAGCACTATTGAAAGCTGAAAATATAATATTAAGCAAATATATATAGAAATTTCCGCTAGTAGTTATAATTTTTGTTTTAAAATTATATTGACGAAATCAAAATTTGTGTATGATGACGCTGATTATCACAAACAAGTTATCTCTTGTCATGTTATTAATTCTCTGTTGCTTCTAATCACGTGGTAAAATTAATTATATTGCAGGTGGTCTACAATAGCTAGATACTTGCCTGGAAGAACAGACAATGAGATTAAGAACTATTGGAGAACCCAGTTCAAGAAGAAAGACCACCATAAGCTCTCTCACAACAACAACCTTCAAAACCGAAGAGCAAAGATGATGCTAAGTCACAATAAGCATCAACCTCAAGAATATTATGATTTGAAAAACATACTCTCTCATGAAGCTTATAATACAAAAAGTGAACCGAGCATAAGCGAGACGTCAGAAAACAAAGAGCAAGTGATGATCATGGATTTAATTCAGAACCAAACTTTCGAAGATGATCAGTTTTACATACCTTCGATGTTCCAAGAGACGTACTTTCCATCTGTTTGGCAAGAAACTGAAGAAGATGATAGCTTGTGGGTTAGTTTATGGGACCAGCTTGATGCATGAAAGCACCATAGTTCAGTAAAACCATGGTAGAACTTCTCGTTTCAATCATATCTATGATAAAAAAATAACGATATTGATAAAAAATAATTTAATACCTCGGTCTGTGTCTGCTTCTATCCAAGGGTCGATCGAGTCCATATTCTTAAATTTGATAACATTTAATTAATTATAATTCCTATATATTGGATAATCAGTTTGTCTTTAATTTCTCTTTCGTCCTTTTTTGGCAGAATAATTGAGTGACTTAGGTTTTTGGTAAGTTACCAAGGGTGTTTTCAAGTAACTTTAGATTTGAGATTCATCCCTTTTGAAGTTTAAACCGTAAAGGTTTTCGTCTATACCAACAAGTGCACTTCCTGAAATTCAAAGATGTGTTCTCCTTCTTATGAAGGTAAGGCTACTTACCACCTCAACTAACAACCTGTTGGAAGTGACTTCAAGTTAGTTATGAGAGTAATAGGTTATAAATAACTATAGTATAAATCCAAAGTGTTATATGTAATATCTATGTTTTTTATAACTGGGTATAAAGGCTAAATGAATGGCTATAGACTAATTAAGACTCTGGATGATGAAAGAAAATGAAAAGAAAGGATATATGTGGAAATAGAAAAGATAGAAAGGGCAAAAATGTCACTTTGCCAAATGTAGAAAAAGTAAGGGTAAAATGGTCATTTTGAAAAAGTAAGGGACTAAAGTATCATTTTGAAAAGTAAAGGACCAAAGTGACATTTTGAAATAGGGACCTAAGTGTAAGTTAAAAATTCTTGGGACCAAATTATCATTTTGGAAATTCAATGGCATTTTGGTAAATATGAAGAAGTCAAAGGGCATTTTGGTTAAATTTTGACCAAAATATCAGAAAATTGTTTAGGACATCAAAAGATAGAGAAAAATTCACAAATCAGTAATTGAGGCCCGGTTCAGGTTAGAATGACAAAAATAACCTTTACGAAAATTTTAAAAGTTATTTAATATTTAGATATTTAATAAATAATTAATTAAATATAATTATTCAAGATATCCATAGGCCTCTGATATCTGGTTTCAGACTGGAAAAAATAGCTTAAAAATTGTAGTTATTGATAAAATTGTTTCCAAGAGAAAGTTAGAGACAGTTTGTTGGTATGAAAGGAAAGGACCAGAAAAACCCTGAATTAGGGTTTTATTTCAAGAATTAATTAAAGAAAATTTTGGAAGAAGAATGAGGAAAGAACAATCATGAAATAAATAGATGAATTTTGGAAATTTTTAATCCCTAAACTAGTCAAGTGACCAGGGAACTCCCAAAATGTATTTACGGCCCGATAAAATAACTTTATGGACAATTAAAGTATCTTTATTTGCATAAAGCAAATTGTGGGGTCTCTGATAATGCCACTTGTCTTCTCCTTACTCAAAGAATAAAAGTAGACCAGATATTATGGTTATGTGGTAAAATATATCATAGTAAAATTACTTTATCAGTACAATGGAACTCACAACATAGGATGACATAAGCCCTATGACTTCACAAGCATGACATCCTATGGACATGTGTCAAGACCATACTCTTGATGAAAAAAATTTGTCTATTTGGAAAGGGGTTGAAATCAAGGGTCAAGATCAAGCCAACACCTCTTGTAAATATGTAAGAGTTCAAGGACCATCTAGTAAATTGGAGGTCTATAAATACCCCCTCCCCTCCTTCAATTTCGGCCAAGAGTTTTTCAAGAAGGGAAACTCTTGCAAAATTAATTCTAGAGAGAAAAAAGGAGAAAGAAAGTGAATAAGAGAAGGAATTTCAAGAGGTAAGTGACATAATCCAACTCTATGCTTGATTTGTAACTTATTGGTAGTTGGATTGTGTTGGTTTGATGTTGTTTTGAAATTCAGGATTTCAAACCCTAAGAGGTGCTGCTGGTCGAACATGAATATGAATGTGGATGAATGATTTTATGTTGAATAATGATGGGAAATTGGTCTATAAATGCTATTATGCATGTGTGTGATGATTAAGGTTCAAAAATCACATAGTTGGACTTTCTGTGCACATTTTGACTAGCTGAAATTTTTGAGGAAGGAATGAGTTTTTCATTATTTTGATGCTTCCTATGGATTTGGAAGGCAAAATTGTGGGTATGAGTGAGAAAACAATTTTCAAAGCATTGGAATCAATTTTGGCAAAATTATAAAGTTATGACCCTAAGTTGTCAATAAAGGGTTTTATGAATTGTTAAGTGTTATAATGCATTGGTAATGGCTTGTTATTGATGCCAAATGCATTATGGTATGTGTAGGATTTGTAAATTGCAAAGAGGAGTTACCAAGTCCAAGAGGAAGCCATTTGAGTCAAGTTGGAAAGTCAAGTACTTAAGGTAGCAAATTCTTTAACATTTACATTTACATTGCATTTGATTATTGTGTATGTTGTTTGGCCATGATTGATGTGGATTGTAGCCCTATATGACATGCAAACCCTTACTTGAGCATGGTTGTAGCTATGAAAAACTTGATGTGCATTAGCCTTGTGCAATGAATGCTAATATGATGAAGTAAGGTTTTGTTAATATTTTAATGGCATGTGAATGTTACCTCTTGATAATCATGCATGTTGATGTGGTAGTTAGAGATATTTTCTATTGAGATTCCATGAATCTTATTATCCCAAAACCTAACCTCTTAGGTCAAAGTTCAAGAAGTAAAGGCAAGGAGATTGAAGACTAAGGTGGGTGGCTTCCATTTTTGAAAGGAAATGGTGCACATGTATGATTATTGCTTTATGTTAAATCTTGAATAAATGTATGATAAACTCCTACAATGCCAAATACAATATATGGGTGGTGTAAATATGTTAAGCATGCTAGTTCATTTTGTTATGATAAAATATGTGTAAAGAGGAAAGAAATAAGCATGATAAAGTAAAGTCAAATGGTCCAACACCCTTACCAAATGCTCAACTTTGGGTAACAGTAAAATTAAGCAAACGGAGTCCAATTGATATGAATTTTTCCAAAAAAAAAATAGTTCACATGGCACACTTTAATCTGAGCCTAGGTTTGCTAAATTTAGAGTTACGTGCAAAAAGTTATGGCTGTCCAAAGTTAAAAGAAAAATCTGAAAAAAAAAAGGAAAATGACTAAATAAACAGTGCTTCTTCATGTAATAAAATATATTAATTGGTCAAGAATTGGACAAATTGATATTTTCCCCTATAGGAAATTTAATAAGCTTCATTTAGAGACTCAAGCCACCCAATTTTAATTTTTCTAGAATTAGTTATGAATTTTCAAAAGTGGCCAAAAATTCTAAATTTACCAAGTGAATAGTGCACATGAGTAAGCTAAGTTTTAAAATTTCACTTGGTTAGCTAATTTCTAAGTATAGAAGGCCTTAACGTGGTTCATGATTTGTCTCTAATGCATAAGAAGCTAAGCCAAGGGAGGTGTTACATTATATGTTGTGTGTGTGTGTGTAGCATGATTAGTTTGGTAATGTAATATCCTCATTTTCTGTAATCAGAATGAGGATTTGGAGAGTGAAAAGAAATGTAATGAAATCCAGAAATGCCATTTTGCAAATTTAGAAAATGTAAGGGAAAAATGGTCATTTTTGAAAAAGTTATGGACATAATGGTCATTCTGGGAAAAGATGACAAAAATATCAGAAAATGACCCAGGTCCATAAATGTAGAGAAAAATTCACTGATCATGGATTGAAGTCCAGTTAAAGTTAGAATGACCAAAAAAATCCTTGCGGGAATTTTTAAGGTCATTTAATATTTGACTATTTATTTAAATTTTAGCCAAAAAATTCCCCAAAAGCATTTCTGACGGAAAACAATAAGATAAAGTAAGTCCACTTTTGAAAAAGCAAAATAAGGGGAGACGGAGGCTGCCACTTGTGATCTTCTATTGGAAATTGTGCCATAGGGCCAATCATTGTGTTCTGAGTATTTTAATTAATGAATTGTTCAGTTACGTTATCATAATCTTTGCATGTTTGTTATGATAATATGTCCATGGATAAATCATAGGGATTATCCTAAACGTCCATGATCGATCATCTGCATGGGAGAAAAGATGAAATAAGGTCATTATAACTTTGAAATGTATGGAGATACTAGTCAAAGCCATAGGCACTTGTAAGAGTACAAGGTGCTGAACTGACCCGCTGTGAGATAGCTCCATGGATTCGTGTCATGAGCTAGTCTCACAAATGACTGCATGTGCCCTTTGGCTTGAGATCATCATGGATTCCTACATGAGAGTCGCTAAGCTTTGACCTAGTCAAAAGTCACTTTTGATCGAGTGATGATAAAGGCTTTATTCGGGCATAGTGGATTTCGTGTAGATGAATGTGAATGGTTAAGATAGGATTTATCCCTCACATTAGTAGAGAGATATTGTCGGGCCCCTTGATGAGTGAGTTTGAGAAATGTATGGTCATACTGTGATGGAAAGGTAGTTCCATCTCTCTAGTCAGACTACTCAGGGATAGAGAAAGTAATGGTCAGGAATATGAGGATGACAATCTCCATGCCTCATTCTTGACCTGAATATCATGTGACAAAAGGGACGTGATGTAGTTGTACGATAATTTGTATCGGTTTACAGATCATCATATGAATTAGGTAGTCGTAATATCTTGCTAGAGGCCACTTGCGACTTGTGGGCTAGTATAGTCACTAGCCCACTACCAACTTCATATGGGCCTATAGGGTCACACACAAAATGGCCCAATATGAGTTAAATTGTCCAGATTCATTGAATCAAGATTCATTAAATATTCTTAGAGGATATATATATGTATATATATATATTAAAATTCATTTTATTTATTTATATTTATACAATATTTTCGTGTGTATATATATATTACATATATTGATATGTAAATATATTATATACATGATGAAGATATAATATTTTTTATTTATTTTGAAAGATATATATTAGATTTAATTTATAAAGATAAATTACATCTTGGATTCATTTTAAAAGACAGAATAAATCTTGAATTTAATTTATAGAGATAAATTAAATCTTGATTTAAAAGATAAGATCTTGGATTTAATTTATAAAGATATATTAAATCTTGATCTATCTTAATATTGTATCTTATTTAATTTATGGAGATAAATTAAACATTATCCTCTATTGTCTCCTTATTCAATTTAAATAAATTGGTTAAATTATATCTGTTGGACAGATATAGATAAACCTATCTTTATTTAATATCTTGGATTTCAAGTTTATGAGAAGATTTGAATTTTGAAATAGATAAAAGATAGATTTCAAAATTTAAAAGGATAAGCTCTGAATGTCTATAAATAAATGGTCAGAGCTCTCCATTAAAGATTGATGATCATAATTCGAAAATCAGAAATTTGAGAGACAAACCAAGAGTGAGAAGGAGAGCCAAGAATCGGACCCAGAGACGCTAGCACGTGTTCATGTTGGAAACACCATACGTGTGGATACCGGTAGCGGAAGCCAATCGAAGCTGTTGGCTTCTTGAAACCAAACAAGATAGAAAAAGAAAAAGCTCCAAAAAAGGTATGTTTCTTAACTACGCTATTTAAAAGCCTTCAACAGAACCTGGGAAAGGATTGGGAATAAAATTCTGGTCTTCCACTGTAGCTTCCAGTCCCAACATCTTCTTATTTATAAAGAAGAAAAGAAATGAAAGATATTTAGAAAGTGATAGTTTTATCAGTATAAAATAGCTCTGGAAGTAGAAATGGGCTCAAATTAATTTTTATCACTTGGATAGATTTTATTACATCTTCCAAGCATCCATTAGCTACCCATTTTTGTGCTCTACCTGCAGAATAGAGAGAGAAGAGGCTGTGGAAAAGAAAACTTAAGGAGGAGGAAGAAATCAAGCAAGATTCAAGGTAAGAAATGGTTTTTGACTTGATCCATAGAAATTGTTAGGATGGTTGTCACCCAAGAGGGGGGTGAATTGGGTGTCTCAAATTTTCGATTCAACTCTCGAATAATCAATATATCAAAATCTATAAAATTTAATAAAAATAGAGAATGAAATTGTATAGAGAAATAATGGAATTAGTATAAATTAATGGAGATGAAAGAAGGATGAGCACACAACAATTTATCCTAGTTCGGTCTTCTCTAACCTACGTCCAGTCCTCAGACTCCTCTGAGATTTGCAACCCACTATAATTGCCAAGTTTAACCCAGGTACTTGAAAAACCGTTACAACCACATATTCAATACAACATTTACATGGCCTATTTCAAGTTTGTAATGGTGGGTACTTGAGAACCCCATAAACTTCTCCAGGAATTTATGAAACACACTCAAGTTTTTCACTATTGGTACTTGAGAAACCCCACAAATTTAACTGGACATTTGTGAAACAAATTCAAGATTCTAACGTAGGTACTTGAGAACCTTTACAATCACTCCCCCTTACCACATGTAAGGTTACACTTTATTTCACCCAGGTCTATCCTAAGTTACTCTTAAAGGTTGGGATGATTTTACCTTGGAAATACTTCACTCTATGAAGTGGATTGTATTATCACTAAATCTCACGGAGAAGTATAATATCAAAATCCTAATGTTGTGTGATTTCCTTGAATCCACACTCTGTATGTTGTGCTTGGTGACTCCATATACTTCATCTCTTGTCTTCATTGGTTGCTTCCTCTTATTTATAGATATTTTCAAAATATATTCGTTGGAGAGGAGCGTCGTATTTTTCTGTTGGCTTTGGCTCTTGGGTTTTGTTTTAACAATAAAGAGAATGAATGAGCCATTGTGAGTTTGTCTTTTGAACTATCCATTTGATGTTGAAGAAAATTTGCGTCAAATAATCTTCTTGTCATTCTTAGCTTCATCATTCAAACATTTGGCATTGAATGTTGTTCTGACCAAAATCATGGTTGTCATTGGGAATCAATCCGTTAAGCTAGAACACCAAATAAGCCATCAGAGACCCATACCCTATTTGCTAAATAAGATGGTCAAAATTTATGAGAGTAGATATGGATTATGTCAGATGGGCATGTTTAAAGAAACTGTTCACATAAAGTCGATGCTCTAATATTCTAAAAAAAATAAGATAAAGTGTATGCTCAAGTGCGTTTAACAATGCTCGAGTGTTATTTGAAAATTGTCTCCACAAAAATGAAGTTTATGAAGAAGTACTCAAATGTTGAAAACAAATACTCGAGTTTCATTTGAAAATCATTCTGTCAGAAACAATGTCTTGATTTCAATACTTGAGTGCAAAAATGATTAGTTGAGTGTTTATAATACTTTTAATAATACTCGAGTTTTATTGGAAGTGTTAGAGTTGAAAAGAAGTTTTACTTCCAATGGTACTCGGGAACTTCTGAAAGTATTGCTTAATACTTGAATGCAATAAATTATACTCAAGTGTTGTTTCAAATCCATTTAAATATAAATAAAGTTTTAGAAATAATACTTTGAGTGTAAAAAGAGTGCTAGAGTGTTGTTTGAAATTCATTTTATCAAAACTGCAGTTTTGGAAGTAATACTCGAGTGTTTATCAATACTTGAGTATTACTAGAAGTCTTTTTAATGCCAATACTTCCATTCATACTCAAGAGCTACAGAAAGTATTCCAAAATTACTTTGATACTCAAGTATTGTCATCCATACTCAAGTGTTGTAAGGTTCTGGACACTTTACTTTCATCCATACTCGAGTGCACTTGAGAGTATGCTCATTTAGGGTCGATACTCAAGTATTAGTTGTCATACTTGAGTATTGTGATGAATACTCTTGTCCATACTTGAGTGTGCTTGAAAGTATAGTGTAAAAACACCATTCTGAGGCCAATACTCGAGTATTGAAGCTTGTACTCAAGTATTGTGATGAATACTCTTCTCCATACTCGAGTGTTGCTTGAAAGTATTGTGAAAAAGCAAATTTTGAGCTCGATACTCGACTATTGAAGATGGTTGTGATGAATACTCTTCTTCATACTCGAGTGTTTCTTGAAAGTATTGTGAAAAAAGAAAATTCTGAGCCCGATACTCGAGTATTGAAGCTGGTACTCAAGTATTGTTCATGGTTTTAACTTCCATCAGCATAGGTTCCAGCTTTTAGCACATAACTCAACTTTCAATGGCCATAACTCTCTCAATTAAACTCCAAAATTTGCAAATAAGATATCCTTGGAAACATCTTTGAGTTTACTTTCATATGAAACAAGAATAAATTCCAAATATTCTGTATTTCAAAAGTTATGATAGCCACAGTGAGCAAAGGTCAGTGATGAAACGTTCAATTTGACCACTATGTTTAGAAATGGATATATCCTTCATATGAAATGTTTTTGAGGTTGTTCTTGGTGTTTGTGAACCAAATTTTGAGTCTAGTTTCATATAAAACTAGTTTCACATGAATCAGACATATGGTTTGAGAGATAATCAAAATACTAAACACATGTTGAGTTGAAAGTGAAGTAGAGCTGAACAAGGAGGTCGAAACTTGAGTATTGATCCTAATACTCGAGTATTAGCTCAAAAATCACAATACTTGAGTTTTTGCTCAAGTGTTGCTTCAAGTCTTGCTTCATGAAACTTCAAAAACTCATCATACTTGAGTGTTTGAGGTAGTACTCAAGTATTGTCTTCAAAAATCAGTTCTGAGCATCTAAATGAAGTTTAGATGAAGTGTAACTCAATGTATGATGATATAAAATATATTTGAAACTTTTTAACCTTCAAATTGAGTTACTTAACCACATCATCCTCCAATTCCAAATCTAAAAACTTGAATCTTGATGTTCCCATTTTATCTTCCAAGATCTTCCACCTTCTTCATCATTCTCCACAATTAAACTCAAACAACTTCTCTCCTTTCATTGACTAAACTACATAAGAAAATCACATTAAATATAGTGGTTAGTCAATATACATTATACAAACTTTTTTCTCTTTGATATTTGACATAATCAAAACTAATCATATATAACAGAAATCAGTCCATGAGCTTTATTCTTCCTTTCTATCGGTAGAGTTTTCTCTCTAAGGTGGTGTATGATGAGTTTCAAGAGTGGTCTTGAAGAGACCTAGTGAGAGAAAATGAAGAAGAGTGAAAATTGGAAGCAACAAGTGTTTTAAATCAACTCGTTGCATATTTTGTTACATGTCACTATGAAGTTTGAGTTGACTTGAGTTTATATTGAGATTTTGACACTAAACCCTCCTTCATGCTACTAATCAAATTCCATGAGGCATGTATATGGATGTTTTGATGTTAGTAAATGGTTGGAAGTTGGTGTAGGAGTGGGATTATGCATGTGTGTGCAATGAAATCTTGCAAAATTCCAATTCCTTCCATTTTTGGTAAATATCTTGCAGCTGAAGTTCAACGAGAAAATAGCGTGTTTTTGTGTATTTTGTTGCTTCCATTGGTTTTAAAATGCAAAATTGTGTATGGTAGAAGTGAAAGCACAATTTTGGAAGCATTGAAAACACAAATAGCCAAGTCAAAGTATTATAATGCACTAAGAAATGTTAAGTTATTGATGTTAAGCACATTGTGACATGTGTAAGAGAAGTAGATTGCCAAGAAGAAGATTAAAGTGCTAGTGGAAGCCACCCCAAGTTCATTGAGAAAGCTAAAACTCCAAGGCAGCAAAACTTCTAACTTTTACATCCACTTTGCATTGATTGTTGTATATGTTTGCCATGTTTGATGTGTGGTTGTAGCCACTTAACATGTAAATCCTTGCTTGTGAGTATGCATGGTTGTAGCTATGCAATGATTGCCTTGGCCTTGTGGAAATGTGATAAGAGTACGGTGTTGTCGATCATGTCATGGCATTCTAGTTTATATTCAATTAATCATGCATGTTAATTTTTTGTTAGAAATATTCGCTACTAAGATTTCTTTAAAATCTCATCCTTTCCTATGACTAACAATAGGCACAAGTATCAAGAGAAAAGGAAAAGAAGTGCAAGAGTCAGTGGTGATGACTTCCTTAAAGAGGGGCAATTTTGCACATGTTGTGTTGTACATGAATTTTTTATGTATATGTGCATAGCTATGAATTTTTGGATAAATGTAAATTAAACTCCTACACCAAGTCATTTATGTGCTATGTGGTATGAATGGGTATGTTTGCTATGAAATGCATAAAGAAAAGGAAAAGAGCATGCAACTTGACTATATAAGGGTCCAAAGCCCTTAATTGTGATAATAGGATAAATTGAGTAAATGAAGTCGAAAGACCATGAAATTTTTCATGCAAGTAGGTCTCATTATAAATGTTAAAATGAGTCCAATTTTGATAAATTTAGACTTCTGTGGAAAAAGTTATGCAGTTTCAAAGTTCTGCTAAAACCAGAAAAAAGTTAGTAGCAAAGTTTGCTTTGGCAAAGATTAGGGTTCACCCTGGCCAAAGTGCTCAAAGACGGAATTCCTTATATTCTGAAGGAGATCACCACATCAAACTTGGTTAGAGAGCAAATTTGTTTTAAGTTCAAAAGGTTCACCACAGCAAAATCCAAATTTGGTTGCAATGAAGTTCTAAAATTTTGACCAAATGAATAGTGATTTTTCCAACTCTTTTTAGATTTGACTGAGCATTACTTTCATTCAAGGAGTATTTTTCCCTATAAGGGATTGAACATGCTTTTATTCGAGACCTAAATCACTTGGTTTAAATTTTTTTGTAGAATTAATTTTGAATTTTCAAAGTTGGGGCCAAAATTCCAAGTTACCAAATAATTAGTAACTCAAGTTGATGTTTTGAAATTCACTAAGTTAACTAAATCTAGCCTATCAAATGGCCTCAAGTGATTTATTTAAGGTTTCTAATAGGTAATAAAGTAGAGATAAGTGAGGTATTATAGGTAATGCAACGCATAACTGTGAGTTTATACACCTACTTGGATTGTGATCGATTGTCTTTATTGATCTTTATCATTTATATTTTTACCCCAATGCTATTGGACTTGGGGCTTAATCTATGGGGAGTGGATCATGCTATTTTTTGACAATAACTACCATATCCCAAATTTTGGGCCTATAAGCTCAAGAATGAGCCAGAATGATATATACTATTAAGCCCGGTTGAGCAATAGTTCTGAGAAGTGTTTTCCCAGATAAAATGATCCTCAGGAACATGTAGTATTTGGCTCTCCAAAGTAAAGGTTAAAGCTGAAAGTAAGGTTAGATAAGGGTCAAATAAAATAGTAAAAACTCTAAGGTCACATTATGTACCCACCAACTTGAACAGTGGCAAAAATGTAATTTTTAAGAAGTTAGGTGACCAAGGCAATTTGGTAAATTTCATTAGAATATCATAAAATTGACCTAGAAACATAGAAATGAAGAGAATAATTCCCAAGCTTTAAATAGGGACTTGAACCACTTGATTTTTTTATTTTTCTAAAATTAGTTATGATTTTTTAAAAATTGCCAAACATTTAAGGTTACCAAGTGAAAGGTAACTTGAGAAAAGTTTTAAAATCTCACTTGGTTCACTACTTCTAGACTTTCAAATACATTCAAGTGGTCTAGTATTTGTCTCATTAGCTCATAACAAGTACTCTAAAGGAGGTGTGACATTAACAGATCCAACCATCTAAGAAGGATCCATGTCAAGCTTTAGAGTAAGTATACTACTTGAAGAAAGCTCCACTCATAAATGCCCTGGTCTTAATAGGTAGAACTTCACCTTTCTGGAGAGTTGCAAATTATGGTTTATGGGATGTTCTTGAAAAAGGAGACTATGTTCCGAGTGAGATTGTTGATGGAGTAAAAGTAGCCAAAGATCCATTAGAGCATGATGCCAATGATCAACCACTCATCCAGTTAAACTGTAAGGCTTTACTCATGCTTTCTAGTGCTCTTAATGAAACTAAATATTTCAAAGTTTCAAATCTTAAAATGGCAAAAGAAATATGGGAAGTTATGGAAATCAAACACGAAGGAATGACTAGAGTACAATAGGGTCGGATAAACTCCCTCACAACTGAATACAAATTATTTAGGATGAGGGAAGGAGAAATGATCAAAGAGTTAAAGGTATGATTTACACATCTCATTAATCATCTAACAGCTCTTGGTAAAAGATACAGCCAGGACAATCAAGTTAGGAAAATCCTTGGTGTACTCACCAACAAGTGGCAAGCAAAAGCCACAACCATTGAGAAGGAAGAGGCGATTCAATGAAGTCGGTGGCAACTCTATTTGGAAGTCTTACTAAGTATGAAGGCAAATGAAAGTTTTGAAAGGAAATGAACATGGAGAAGAAGAAAAAGGATATATCTTTCAAAGCTAAACCTGAGAAAGAAGAATATTTGATGAACAAGATATCGATGATGAAGAAATGGCTATGGCTTTAAGGAGATTCAAATGACTCTACCAGAGAAAGGATGGTAGAAGATCCCAACCCAAAGCTAGTTTCAGCTCTAACAATAATAGAAAGGGTTACAAAGAATTAAAGGAGCCAATTATCTGTTGTGAATGCAAAAGGCCCGAACATATCAAATTTGAATGTCCTGTATTTCTTAAGAAACAGAATAAAGAGAAAGATAGAAAGAAGAAAGCATGTGTTTCTTTTATATGGGGAAATGGTTCTTTGGAACATGAGAGCAAGGAAGAGGAGATAGTTAATATCTATCTAGTGACAAGAGAACAATATTGTAAAACATAGACAAAACAGGTATGTATTAGAGCATCAAAGAATAAAACGCGGTAAATTGATAGTGGATGCTCAAGACACATGTTTAGAGAAAAGGATAAGTTCTCCAAGTTTCAACCAAGAAAAGGAGGCAAGGTAACCTTTGGTGTTGATAAGTGTGGCATAATTGTTGGAATAGGAGAAATAAGGCAATCTCAAGGAACACATCTAAAAGATGTGTACTTGATTGGACACGGTTTTGTCGCCTTCCGGATCGATACAAAATGATTGCTCCAAATTAATGCAGTATAGTGGGCAACCAATCGTTCTTCTCGAGGAGCAGTTTATTGGCTATCCTAGTCTAAATTGGTTATTAAAAACATTGTTGAGATTGAAATTGCAAAGTAAGGGGAATTTAGTCTAAAACTACAAAATGACATGCTAAACTTGCAGTAAAACATTTTTTGGTGTTTTCTTCAATGATTGAAAGAAAAATTCAGATTAAAAAGGATTATAGTGAATAGACTCTCAGTGATGGAAACTTAACTATCCTTGCCTTGACTAGTTATGGGAGATCAATCCTTCTGAGTTCAATTAATAAACCCTAAGCTACCACTTAGGTCCAATGGTTCAATTAATGCAGATTTGCTTGAATCCAAGTCAAACAACATTCATTCAAGCATTGTTCAGCGCAACTCAGAATGTAGAGAGAGTAATTGATGCTCATGCTTTTGAAGGATTGCAATCACAATCACAAAAAAAAAACCTACTGCACGACTAATTACCAATAATCATTGATAACCTAGTGAACACAAGGATTAAAATCTGAAATTCATTAACTCTAATCTGAATGAACAACAATCAAACCAACTACATAGCCAAATCTCAAATTTACAGATCTATAAACTAAAGTTCATAGCAATAGAAATCTCTAGATCTAAAGACCTCTACAACATTCAAATACAAGATATGGCTAGGAATACTCCCTAATGAATCTTTGGCTCAAGTCTTGCTCTCCATCACCAAGAGGCTGAGAATCTAGCCTCTCATGATTCCTTGGACGCAGCAGCCATCACTCCTACGCTCAGCCATCACAGGAGGAAGATGAAGATGGAAGTAGTGCAGCAGAAAGTGGTTGCTAGGTAAAGGAAGTGTGGAAGATGGAAAATGAAGGTGAAGTGTGTGGAAAATTGAAGAAAGGTCTGCAGAATGGAAAGAGAGTGCAGAGAACTCCCCTGGCTTCTGAATTTTTTCCCTCCAAAGTGCAGAATGACGTCCCAGTTCGTGATTGTTCCAATTCAGTTAGATCCAGTTACTGACCTCTGCTCAAAACGCATAGCAGCATTTCCCGTTTCACGTCGCGACTTATAGTAAAATAAGTCGCGACTAACTATGTATATGTCACGACCCCATTGTACTTTTGTCGCGACCAATGTGGCTAAAAGAGCTCCAAAAGTCATGACATTGTCGCGACTAATGATGTTGTGTCGCGACTTATATGCTCCAGTGGCACTCCAATCAATCCTAAATGCATCCTCTTCAGTTTCATCTCCAAGCATTCGAATATCTCACCTAGACATTTGCAAAAGAAACGAAGGGAACATCGTTAAAGCATAAAACACTGGGCTCAAATGCAAGTACAACTGGGCGGCACAATTTACTCAATTTCCCTTCTGTATTAACAAATATGCAATGTAAGACCATGAATGGGGAAAAAGTTCCAATTTCACACAAACTGGGTTATTAAGCCGTAAAATGTCCCGAAATGAAGCAGGACAACCATGTTAATATTAGCGTTTATCACTCCCCCACACTTAAACCTTTGTACTCCTGGACAAAGAATTGAATCGTTTCTAAGAAACTACAAGGAAAATCACGGAAATCAGCATGCTCAATAATGACTTTGTCATCAACTTCAACCATCAGCCTTCATAAGAACAAAAGATGATAAAATGAGCAACGGCACATGATTAGCTGCATCATTAAGTTGATTCTAGATGCATGAACACAGAGGATTCTCTCATAGGGTGTAAGTGTTTGATCACTATCTCTCCTTAATTGAGGTTCTTTTCACTCAACATTCAAATAGCAAACACCCTACCAAAAGCTTGTAATAGTTCTAAAGTCTCCACTATTTATGCATCAATACAATGAATCAAGAGGACTTTATGGCTTGTATTGATGGAATTAGGCCACATGGAGTAGAAGAGAAGAAAAACAAGTGTTATGTGCATGTATGCTATTGATCCATGACTCAAAAATTAGCATCTTATTATGAAATGAAACCCTTTGTGAAGTATTGTTTCAAATGCCCTATATTATATTTTTTATTATTATTATTATTTTTTCTTTCTTTTTTTTGTTGTTTTTTTTCTCTTTTTTTTTCTTCTCTTTCTTTTTTTGTTTTTTTTTTCAAATCAGGACACTCCATTGTAGTCATACTTCTTCCCTTCATGCATATCATTCAAATTCATTTCTAATAAGATGTCCTCATGTTCCTTAGATAATACGCATACACAACACTTGATGAATGGCCCAAAAGAGGTCAACAAGGGTGTAAGTGATGTGGGGGTTTGTGTTTGGGGAAAAAAAGGTTTAGAAATGAATGCATCTGTCATGTTCATTACATTAAAACACGTTACGTCTTGACTAAGAACTAAAACAAGTTCTAGAGGATGCAGACTACATGAATAATCACTCAATTTAAGGAATTTAGGCTCGAGAATATCCTTCCAACAAAGGTTTACATCCCCGCTATTCATACATGAAGTACCAATTAACGTGCACTATTCACAAGACATTAGAACATTTATCATAAAAAGTATAACGTAGGATAATGATTGAAGACGATTGAGAAAATCACTAATGAACATGTATAAATCCCAAAAGTCCTTGTAAAGTCTTAAAGAAGGTCATTTTCACAAGCCAAGATTACAAAAAATTTATAGTGGGCATGGTTTCCTTGTTTTAATGCATTAAGTTGAATTCAAGGGGTCAAGAAGTTGCCTTGAAAACTATGCAAGACGCACTTTAGAGGAACTTGTCACACAGAAACCACTCAGATGTGCACTTCACTGTTCAAGTCGCGACATTAAGTAAAACGGTCGTGACTTAAATTGTACTGAGAGCAGGCTTGGGCTAGTAAGGGGTTTATGTCGCGACATTATTGTCTAGTGTCGTGACATATATGCTTTTGCAGATAAAATTTTCAAAGCTTGATGTTTAAGCATGCATTAAGGTTCAAAAATTCATCCAACATACAGCAATTCATCATCCCAAGACAGATTGATGATGAAAGATTGGATTTAGAGAATCAAAACAACTCACGAACCCCCCACACTTAAACAATGTAGTGTCCCCAATGCAAAAACAATGTAAAACATCAGGAAGAAGGGGATGAAGCACAGGGAAACAAAGAGAAACAGGAGCAGCTATCCATTGCAATCAGAAAACGACATATAAAATGAAATTGAAGCCATAAGAGTTAAGGGCACGAATACAACGACTACAATTCAACATGGAATGGAAAAACAGAAAACACAAAAAAAAAAAACATTCACTCCTACCCGCCTGCTCCACCCTGGGGGTCTGTTTCCTCTTCCCCGATTTTAGTGTCGCCACCCTCTCCTGCTGGCCCGCCCGGTAGTGAGGACTCACCCGGTCCTGATGGAAAGAAAGAGGTGGAAGGAATAGAGTTTTGCCAAAATGCCTCTTCAAACCCAGGGGGAAAGTCTACGTTTAGAGCTTTTGCCATTTGAAATATGAGAGGGTGTAAGAATCGTTGACGGTGGAATTCATTAGCCATCATCTGCTGGTTCATGGAAATGACCTGATCGGTCAAGATGGCTATCTACTTACTGAGGGAACTCAAAGAGATACTGGCCTCCCCTTCCTCAGCAGTCTCGACGGCCGCTGCAGGCTCCTCCTCTACTGGTCGCTTCCCTTTCTTCCTACTCCTGCTTGATTCGCCGGCTTCAGGAGTAGGTCGCAGGGCAGTGAACATTCGAGTAGTGACTGGGGCCAGGGTCAAATCAGCTTTCTGCTCAATAATCTTTCGGGCTCGGCAAATATCGGTGATGAGGTGAGGGAAAACTAACAAGGCACGAGCACTGTTCATACAGTGCAGTATCTGATCTCGCGCTATCACTTCTATGTCAACAGGTTGGCCAGTCATTAGAAGGTACAAGAGTAAAGCCCCTTCAACCGGAATGTCAAAAATATGGGCAAGCGGCCGCACGTTGTAAGTCATGAAATTAAGCCACACCTTCGCCTCCTCATTCATGTGTTTCCTTTCGAAGAACTGCTTCTCACCCCTCCTAGTCCAACCAGCACCTTCCACACCCATCACTTCGAAAGCCTCATCCCAATGGACGAGGTTCAAATTAACCTTTAAGTGTTGAAACTGACATCGGTCAACCACCGGTAACTTATAGAACTAACGAATATCATCTACATCAATGGTGAATTCTTGGTTCCGAAAACTGATTCCGAGTGCTCCCACAGTGGAGGAATGCATGTAAAACTCTCGGACTACAGTCAAATTGGCTGGGTCACTTTTCTTCATGAGTTCCCCAAGACCCAATTCAACGGCTTGCTGATAGAAATGACATTGGTGGGTCTCGGGAAAGTATCGCTCTTGCACGGCACCCCTACTACTGAACTTCTTAACTGCCTCTGCTCTTGACAAGTAGACTGGTGGTTCGTCATCTGAATCACTATCGGTCCTCAAGTTCTTTATGCGCACCATCTTCCTCCCAAACAAACAACAACAAAAAACAAAACAAACACGGTAACGAAGAAAAACACATCACCAAATGGAAAACTGGATCAACAACTAACCGACCAATACTACGGGATCATTGGTGGCATGATTAAGTGTAAAAGAGATATTGAAAATGGCTGTGAATGAGCATTTATGTCGCGACTTATATAGATATAGGTCGCGACATAAAATGTACCGAGGGCTCTTGCAGAGTAAGTCGCGACGAAAATGGTAGATGTCGCGACATATGGCACAGAAAATTTAAAAAAAATACATGTGGTAAGCCATCCCTGCTCGTGGGAGGCAAAAGAGTTTCACAGCCATTCTAAGATCAACCCAGAAAAGAGTTCATGTTTTGAAAACAGAGGGCACGCAATGATCACTGTAATATTGGTAAACAAAAACAAAATCCTAAACTAGAATGGAAACAATATGAGATGAAACTAACTAAATGAATGAAGAAAGGCATATACCTTGGGAAATTGAAGGCGAAAAGACAGAAAACGCGAGAAGGGGAGATGAACTGATGAATCCAATACGCTGGGACTTGAGGAGAATGCAAATGTGACTGGAATGAGGGAAAAAGAGGTATAAATAGAGGAGAGAAGGAAGATGGAGGGTTGCAACGCTTGGAGGAATGCAGATGACCGTTGAGCGGGAGAGGAGAAATTGTAACGCTTGGAGGCAGAAGGTCGCGACGGCTGAAGAAGAATGAAATGAAACGGCTGGATTCGCTGATAAAAAGGGTTAGGGTTCTGCTATCATGCATTATGTCACGACATACAGAGACATATGTCGCGACTTATTGGGGTCAATGTCGCGACTAATTATGTTTAATGTCGTGACATTTTTAGGGAAAAGATAGGCAATGGGCACTAAATGTCGCGACTAAAAAGTT
This sequence comes from Vachellia collinsii, assembly GCA_006871305.1. Taxonomy (NCBI): domain Eukaryota; kingdom Viridiplantae; phylum Streptophyta; class Magnoliopsida; order Fabales; family Fabaceae; genus Vachellia; species Vachellia collinsii. The sequence goes on along the minus strand of QFDD01000130.1, from coordinate 19,611 downwards.
TTATGTCACGACTAAAATGGTACCGAGACCATTTCACTGGGTAGTTTCAGTGAACACCCTTAGTGAAACCCCAAAACAATCTAAGTCATTCAATTAACACTTCAAACCAGCAGAAAATCCATGCAATTCATTTCACACATCACTCAAAGCAATAGTCACTGAAAAGCTCATAGTCACATGCTAGGTTGAAAATGCCTAGATGGGTAGACGAAGGTATGCAATCGAATGCGTGTAATGTGAAATCATAACATGAGCTTAACGAAGAAACATGGGGGTCAATACACAAAATAGAGGCAAAACAAAAGAAAAGTAATCAAATTCCTATTATACTGGGTCGTCCCCTTCGAATTGAAGTACTCTCCTAACTGAAATAGTGTGCAAAATAAGCACAATGTACAAGAGATAGGAAAGGGACGACCTGGTGTCACACCAGCTCAATCGGTTCTGAGTAGAGATTGAGAAGATGGCCATTGCATTGAAAGATCTTGCCCGAAGCCTCCTCTTGTAGCTCTACCACCCCAATGTCATGTACTTTCATCACTGTGTAAGGTCCATCCCAACTAGTCTTGAATTTACCTTTCTTGAACTTGAAGCGGGCTTGGTACCTCAGTACACGGTCTCACTCTTTAAATTGTTTCCTCAAAATATTTGAATCGTGAATTAACTTCGCTTTCTGCTTGTAGAGTTCTGAACTATGGTAAGCGTCCAGGCGTAACTCCTCCAATTCTTGAATCTGAAGGCGGCGGTTCAGTCCAGCTTCCTCCAACTCAGCATTGCAGCTATTGATTGCCCAATACAACTTATGCTCGAGTCCGACAGGGATGTGATAGGCTTTTTTGTAAATAATCTGGTATGGAGACATCCCTATCGGTGTCTTGAAAGCAGTGCAATACGCCCAAAAAGCGTCATTCAACCTCAGACTCCAGTCCTTGTTAGATGGCTTAACAATCCGTTCTAAAATCCTCTTGATTTCTCTGTTTGCTACCTCAGTCAACCCATTCGTCTGTGGGTGATAGGGAGTTGAAACCCTGTGGGTCACTCCATACTTTGCTAACAAATTGTTAAGAAGCCTGTTGCAGAAATGAGTGCCTTGATCACTTATCAATATCTTTGGTACGCCAAATCTAGAAAAGATGGTTGACTTCAAAAAATTGGCAACTGTGACTGCATCATCCTTCCTAGCCGGAATGGCCTCTACCCATCTTGACAAATAATCCACACACAACAAGATGTAGGTATAACAATGAGAATGTGGAAAGGTTCCCATGAAGTCAACCCCCCAAGCATCAAAAATTTCACAAAATAGGATAGGTTGCTGTGGCATCTTATGGCGCTTGTTTACCCCTCCAAATCTTTGACATATGTCACATGCTTTACAATGGTTGAAAGAATCCTTGAATAGGGTAGGCCAGTAAAAACTAGCTTCTAATATCTTTCTGGCAGTTTTCCTTGCTCCAAAATGGCCCCCGCGCACAGTGTTGTGACAGGACTTCAATATAGCACGAGACTCCATTTCGGGGACACATCTCCTTATCACTTGATCTGAGCAGATTTTCCACAGGTGTGGCGCATCCCAGATGTAGTATGAAGACTCACTTTTTAAGTTTTTGCACCTGAAATGAAGTCAAATGTGAGAGAATTAATGTGTTACAAGATAATTGACTATATGTGCAAACCAAGGTTGGGAAACAGACAAAGCACAAAGCGACTGGTCAGGAAAGGCATCACAAATAGAATTTGAAGGTAATACTCCCCTAGTGTCCAATGGAAGTCTACTGAGATGGTCAGCAACATGATTGATGTTTCCTGCTCTATCCTTGACTTCCATGTCAAATTCTTGCAGCAACATCATCCATCTCAAGAGTCTTGGTTTTGATTGAGGTTTGTGAAAAAGATATTTAACCGCTGCATGATCTGTGTACACAATCACTTTCGAATTTATGAGATATTGTCGAAATTTATCCAGTGCAAATACAATTGCAAACAACTCCTTCTTAGTGGTTGTGTAATTTTTCTTAGCAACATCAAGTGTTTTAGAAGCATAAGAAATCACTTTTGACAAGTTTCCATCTTTTTGACCTAACATTGCCCCCACACTGAAATTTGAGGCATCACAAGATATTTCAAAAGGTAATTTCCAATTGGGTGAGGTCAAGATTGGTGGTAAAATCAATTTGCTTCTTAGCTCTTCAAAAGCATGCTCACACACAGGATCAAAACAATATTCAACATCGTTTTGCAACAATTTCGAGAGAGGTAAAGCTATCTTGCTGAAATCTTTAATGAATCTTCTATAGAATCCCACATGGCCTAAGAAGGACCTTAGTTCTTTCAAATTGGTGGGATAAGGCAAAGAAGATATCACCTCAATTTTGGCACGATCTACCTCTATTCCCTTCTGTGAAATCAGGTGTCCTAGCACGATGCCGTGATCCACCATGAAATGGCATTTTTCATAGTTTAAAACAAGTTTCTTCTCAATGCATCATGCTAAGACTTTGTCAAGACTTTGCAAACAATCGTCAAAAGAATTACCATAGACAGTAAAATCATCCATAAACACATCCATGCACTTTTCAATAAATTCAGAGAAAATAGACAACATGCATCTTTGGAATGTGCCAGGGGCATTACAAAGTCCGAATGGCATCCTCTTATAGGCATATGTACCGAAAGGGCAAGTGAAGGTGGTTTTTTCTTGGTCTCTAGGGTCTATGGGAATTTGAAAATACCCCGAATACCCATCTAAAAAGCAATAGTGACTTTTCCCCGCCAACCTCTCAAGCATTTGATCAATGAATAGCAAAGGAAAATGGTCCTTTCTGGTGGCATCGTTCAATTTCCTATAATCAATGCAAACTCGCCAAGAGTTTTGTACCCTAGTTGGAATCAATTCTTTATTCTCATTCTTAACCACAGTTATTACACTCTTTTTCAGCACTACGTGTACCTGCGACACCCACTCACTATCTGATATGGCACATATAATGCCGGCCCTTAACAGTTTATCAACCTCCTTTCTCACCACATCAGAGATTAAAGGGTTTAACCTCCTTTGGCCTTGCTTAACAGGTTTGGAATCCTCTGTTAATAGGATTTTGTGAGTGCACACAGTAGAATCTAATCCCTTTATGTCCGATAACTACCAACCCAATGCCTCCTTATTCTTCCTTAGGATTCTCAACAATTCACTCTCCTCACTTTCAGATAAAGAGCTGGAAACTATAACAGGCAGTTTATTTTCAGCATTTAAGTAAGCATATTTCAAGTTAGGAGGGAGTTCCTTAAGTTCTGAGGAGGGAGGTTGGATAATGGAAGGAATTAACTCTAGCTTTTCAGTGGTGTTAGAAATACTTCCCCTTGTATGTCCTTGACGTATGCCTTCCGCTTTGTCACATTGCACTGCTTCATCTTTATGGCAGGTTGATTTAGTTTCAAGTTGATCCACCGAAGCAATCTCTACTGCCTCTTCCACCTCTCGATCTGCAGTTTCATTGGAAATTAGTTCATTCAAAAATTGCAATGAAAAAGGTGTAATTTTAGAGCGTGTGGAACTGGAAGTTGTAGGTGGAGGATGTGGCCCTTTAACCATGCAGTCAAGCACAGCAGAAGGATTGATTTGAGATTGAGATACAACTTCAGAGTCAACATGTCGCGACTTATCAACATTGTGTCACGACGAAAATTGTACCGAGAGGTCATCTGCTTGAATGGCATTACATGTCATGACTTTTAAGAGTTTGGGTCGTGACTTAAACTGTACCGAGGGGTTTTCCTGGCTGTTGGTGTCTCTGCTTTCAGAATCAGTCTCAATAATTGCCCGTCTAACACCTGCAAACCCTGCAGAGCACACTGGGCCATCTTTGCTACAATTCGTGACATTAGTACATGCAGAGAATGAATCTAATTCAGGAGAGGAAAGAAATTCTTGGGATACCGAAAGCATGCTATCCATCTCAAAAACTTTGTTGCATGACATACCCATGGCATCAAAGTTAGAAAAGGAGTAAACATATGGTAAGGAGTCAAAATATGCATCATACTCACTCAAGGCTAAATCATGCTCTGGAGACTCAGCATATTCAGAATCTTTATTAAGCAACCTAGGTGAATTCCAGTGACATGTATCATGCAAAGTCATTTCATACTCATCTCTGATTTGCTCTACAGCTAAATCAATTGCATTTAAACCCATGAAATTTGCATTGTCAAACGGATATCGAGTGGCTTCATTCATATTAAAAGTGACTACATGTTCCCCTACCTCCATTGTGATACAGCTATGTTTCATGCTTATGATGGTTTTGGAGGTTTGGAGAAATGGTCTCCCTAAGATGAGGGTACTTTCATTTACCACTTCATTGGACATGTCTAGTACATAAAAGTCAGCTGGAAATACAAGGTCTTTAACCTGCACTAGAATGTCCTCCACAATTCCCTTGGGATATCTAATGGATCGATCAGCTAGTTGGAGAACCACGCTAGTATCCTTAAGACCATTAATACCCAGGGCTAAGTAAACTGACCAGGGCATTACATTTATTGCAGCTCCCAGATCTAGCAACACTCCCTTAATACACACTTTCCCTATGGTGCATGGAACGGTGTAGGATCCTGGATCTTGGCATTTCACTGGCAGTTCTGTTTTAAAGAGGGAAGACACATTGGCACTCACTTGGATTCTCTCTAAGGGCCTAAATCTTTGTTTATCATCACATAACTCCTTCAGTAACTTAACATATTTATGATTTCCTTTTAGAAATTGAACCATAGGCACATTAATCTCAAGTTTGTTAAACAGATTATAAGTCTCATTTGCAAATTCAGATTCAGATTTCTTTTTACCAGCAAAGAATGCTTTAGGAAGAGGGAGATTCTTAGAAATTACCTCCTTACCTATGGGTGTTAGGGCTCCTTGTTTGCTTGATTCTGCATTTTCTTCTCCTTGCTTACCCTTATACGTTGCTATTGTGTCCATGCTATCATTTTCTTGAGCTTTCTTCTCTGATTCAGAACAGGGCGCATGAGTTTCATCTTGAATCAACTTCTCTTCCTTCACCTTCTTCTTCAGCATAAGTTCTTCCTCTTTGGAACTTTCATATTTCCCGGATCTGGTTGGTGACCTTGTGGGGTTAGTCACATCTCCTCCATCCTCAAACCTTACTGTTTTTCCACTTCTTAAGGTGATCGCGTTAAGTGATTTTGGATTTATCACCGTGTTGGAGGGAATATTACCACCCATCTTGGCTTGCATATCGTTGACAGTATTGGACAGCTGGGTCAAATGGCTTGTAACTTCACTATTTTTGAGTGAAAGTGCTTCCATCTTCTTATTCGCTTCCGACTTGTCTTTTTGCATGCCTTGTAGGATGGAAGTAATAGAGGCGAATCTTTCATCACTCTCCTTAATTCGCCCCTCAATGTTAGTCATTTGAGCAGCCATGCTCTTCAATATCTGTGAAGTCTCATCCATTCTTTGTGGCTGTTGGGAAGACATGTTATAGCTCGGTGCAGGTACTGCAGCTCTCGAATGGTTTTGATAACCACTTGATGAGGTACCGGATTGTTGAAACTAATTTCCCTGACCACCTTGGCATTGATTTAGCCTATTTGGTCCCCCACCCCACTTGAAGTTTGGGTGGTCTCTCCATCCTGAGTTATACGTATTGGAGTAAGGATCTCGCTGTGAATGTTGTCCATCGCGTCCTTGGTAAAAGGCATTGACTTCTTCAATTGGTCCAGGACAGTTCTCTGTTCGGTGCATAGGGGAATTATAGTCTCCACAGGTGGAAGCCACCATAACTAGAGTTTGATGCCTTGGTGATCGCAAACTCTCCATTGTGCTTGTTAGTTTGGACATATCTTGAGCGAGTTTCACTAACAACGGATCCTGTTCAGTCTTATGGTCCTTAAACTCCCTGGAATTCGCATGCTGTCTGTTTAATGCGAAAGTTCTAATCAATTCCCACGCAGCTCGAGGTTCCATATTTTCTACCGAACCATTAGCAGCAGCGTCCAAAACTTGAGCGTCATATGCAAGGAGTCCATTATAGAAATATTGTACCAGATGTTCTTCCAAGATTTGATGATTGGGGCATCTAGTAAGCATTTCTTGGAAACGGCTCCAATATTCAAAGAATGTCTCATATGCTTCTTGTTTCGTAGCTGATATCTCTTTCCGAGCAGCAGATATCTTCGTGGAAGGAAAGTATTTATCAAGGAAGGCCTTCTTCAAACTGACCCACGACTCATATGCATTATCTACATAGAGAGGTAAATTCATGTACCACTCCTTTGCTTTTCCCTCCAGAGATAAATGGAAGATTTTCCACATCACATCATCAATGTTCGCGCCCACGGGCTTCATGGACATGCATTGCATATAAAGTGTCCGAAGGTGGAGATAAGGATCTTCACCTGCAAGACCATGAAATTTAGGTAGTGAGTGTATCAGTTGGCCTTTTATTTCAAAATCAGCATTAAAAGTAGGAAAAACACCGGGCATAGGGTCGAAATTCCCATCAGATTGTGTTAATTCTTTAATTGTTCTACCCCTACGTGGATCGTTAATCCTATTATGCCCATTATTCTCCCCTTGGCTTTCATAACCATTTCCATGATTAGGTCTATTATGATTGCCGTTGTGATTTCCGGGACCAATGTGATCAGCCATAATTTCCTCTTCTACCTCCTTACTCTCACTAGTTGAGCTAGGAGGGTTTCGCAAAGTGGGCGTACTAGGTTGTTCTGTCTCTCTCACTCTTCTGACTCTACGCCCTCTCCGCATGCAACCACTCTTCAAGTTATGCACAAAACAGATTTCAAGAAAATTTCTACAGCTCAAAACTGATATGCACTATGTAATAGATCAAGTTGAATTGTAAACTCAGTGAATTGTATGGTGTCCAGTGAAATGAAGGTGTTGTGATTATTTTGCACTCTCAAAAGTATGCACAGAGTCCGTAATGATGCAATTCGGATCAAGTAGGTTGATTTGAAATGATAGTGCTCGTTCAAGTCGTGACTCAACAGTAATAAGTCGCGATACAAAATGTACCAAGAGCCACTGAAAAGATAAAGTGAAAACTTAGAAAAATCTTGAACAAAACAAGAAAATATGTCGCAACATATAACCACAAATGTCGCGACCTAAAGTGTACCAAGAGCAGTCTCTAGAAGCAAATGATTTAATGTCGCGATATACAGGAACAATGTCGTGATGTGAGTGTTACTGGGGCTGGTCTTCCCACGCTAACTCAAAAATTCACTGAATTGCTTGACCACAAGTTAATCGAGACACAATGGACAGTTCAAAACCTTACAGTGATTACTCAAACAATTCTGATCAAGTAAGAATGAATGCAATTGCTGTGCAAGGATGCAAATACAAAAATATCAAGGAAAATCAAGATGTTTATTTGTATTTCTGACAAATTTGTATGCTATGCAATGTTTAAATTGTAATCTAAACCTAAAGCTCAACAAGAATTAAACCAGGTCAACAATAGTGATAATAACCAATTACTAGGGAACCAATTACTTGGCTCCCTGGCAACGGCGCCATTGATCAGACACGGTTTTGTCTCCTTCCGGTTCGATACAAAATGATTGCTCCAAATTAATGCAGTATAGTGGGCAACCAATCGTTCTTCTCGAGGAGCGGTTTATTGGCTATCCTAGTCTAAATTGGTTATTAAAAACTTTGTTGAGATTGAAATTGCAAAGTAAGGGGGATTTAGTCTACAACTACGAAATGACATGCTAAACTTGCAGTAAAACATTTTTTGGTGTTTCCTTCAATGATTGAAAGAACAATTTGGATTAAAAAGGATTATAGTGAATAGACTCTCAGTGATGGAAACTTAACTATCCTTGCCTTGACTAGTTATGGGAGATCAATCCTTCTAAGTTCAATTAATAAACCCTAAGCTATCACTTAGGGCCAATGGTTCAATTAATGCAGATTTGCTTGAATCCAAGTCAAACAACATTCATTCAAGCATTTTTCAGCACAACTCAGAATGTAGAGAGAGTAATTGATGCTCATGCTTTTGAAGGATTGCAATCACAATCACAAAAACAAAAACCTACTGCATGACTAATTACCAATAATCATTGATAACCTAGTGAACACAAGGATTCAAATCTGAAATTCATTAACTCTAATCTGAATGAACAACAATCAATCCAACTACATAGCCAAATCTCAAATTTACAGATCTGTAAACTAAAGTTCATAGCAATAGAAATCTCTAGATCTAAAGACCTCTACAACATTCAAATACAAGATATGGCTAGGAATACTCCCCAATGAATCTTTGGCTCAAGTCTTGCTCTCCATCACCAAGAGGCTGAGGATCTAGCCTCTCATGATTCCTTGGACGCAACAGCCATCACTCCTATGCTCAGCCATCAGAGGAGGAAGATGAAGATGGAAGTAGTGCAGCAGAAAGTGGTTGCAAGGTAAAGGAAGTGTGGAAGATGGAAAATGAAGGTGAAGTGTGTGGAAAATTGAAGAAAGGTCTGCAGAATGGAAAGAGAGTGCAGAGAACTCCCCTGGCTTCTAAATTTTTTCCCTCCAAAGTGCAGAATGATGTCCCAGTTCGTGATTGTTCCAATTCAGTTAGATCCAGTTGCTGACCTCAGCTCAAAACGCACAGCAGCATTTCCTGTTTCACGTCGTGACTTATAGTAAAATAAGTCGCAACTAAATATGTATATGTCGCGACCCCAATGTACTTTTGTCGCAACCAATGTGGCTAAAAGAGCTCCAAAAGTCATGACATTGTCGCAACTAATGATGTTGTGTCGCGACGTATATGCTCCAGTGGCACTCCAATCAATCCTAAATGCATCCTCTTCAGTTTCATCTCCAAGCATTCGAATATCTCACCTAGACATCTGCAAAAGAAACAAAGGGAACATCGTTAAAGCATAAAACACTGGGCTCAAATGCAAGTACAGCTGGGTGGCACAATTTACTCAATTTCCCTTCTGTATTAACAAATATGCAATGTAAGACCATGAATGGGGAAAAAGGTCCAATTTCACACAAACTGGGATGATTAAGCTATAAAATGTCCCGAAATGAAGCAGGACAACCATGTTAATATTAGCGTTTATCAGTACTATATGGAAGGATTGTGTTATAATCTCCTCATCAGTGTAAGCCAAAGCACTGACAAAAATAATTGGGTGATCTTTGACTTTGACGAATGTCTTGTGGTGAGTAAGGATGATTTACATATCAACAAAGACACTCTCAAAGACTAACTAAGTGCATCAAGGGATGGTAACTACGTGTACTATATGGAAGGATTGTGTTATAATCTCCTCATCAGTGTAAGCCAAAGCACTGACAAAAATAATTGGGTGATCTTTGACTTTGACGAATGTCTTGTGGTTAGTAAGGATGATTTATAGATCAACAAAGACACTCTCAAAGACTAACTAAGTGCATCAAGGGATGGTAACTACGTGTACTATATGGAAGGATTGTGTTATAATCTCCTCATCAGTGTAAACCAAAGCACTAACAAAAATAATTGGGTGATCTTTGACTTTGACGAATGTCTTGTGGTTAGTAAGGATGATTTATAGATCAACAAAGACACTCTCAAAGACTAACTAAGTGCATCAAGGGATGGTAACTTCTATACCTTTCATGTAAGTGCATATTCTTGGTCCCAAGCCTATTTCCATGCATTATTTAACACAAAAAACTCCCTCCCATGCATATAGGAATTCGGCTAGCATGCCCCCTAGGGTTCCAAAATGCCAAAAATTCATATATACCACCAATCAACACAAAACACACATCATTCAACTCCCCAATATATATGGAACAATTCCCTACCAATAGATCCTTCTAAATCCCTCTCTTTTGCACTTTTCTCTCTCCATGATCCAAATTTCTAGCAACCCATATTCATCAAAAACCATGAAACCAAGCCTATAGAATTGAAGAGGAGGGCATATAGATCAAGAATATAGAAGATTTTGCATGAAAATGCCAACTTACTTTGATTCTTGAAAGATTTTTGTTCTCTTGATGTGCCTTCTATTTTCGCCACTTCCTCTTCTCTTTATCTTCACTTTGGCCGACCTATGGTGCTGCAAATGGGGGAGGAAGAGATCTTGAAAAATCTATTAAAGTGTAAGAGGACATGTGTTAATTAAGGTGGGTCCCACTTGCACTGATAAAACCACTTTACACTAATATATTTTACCACTTGTTTATGATATCTCTAACCTCTTATTACTCATGAAATGAGGCTCTTCAAAGTGGCAAAATATGGTCCCTTCCTTTTTAAAAACTTTAAGTTTCCATAAAGTAGCTTTATGGCACAAAAAATGCTTTTCAGAAATTTCCTAATCATTTGACTAGTTTAGGGTCATTAAAAATTCCCTAATTTCATATGATACTCCCATGATTTTTCTTTCCTCAAATTGCCTTCTAGAATGGATTTAAATAATTTTTAAAGAAAACCATAATTCAAGGTTTTTTCAGACCTTTTCCTTTCAATTCAGGAAAATACTTCTAACTTTCACTTGAAATTTTTTTATAAAATACTAGAATTTCTGAGCTATTTTTTCTTACTCTGAGATTAGATATTTGAGGCGTCTAGGTATTTTAAATAATTGTATTTGTCTAATTATTTATTAAAAAACCAAAATTAAATAACTTTTAACATTCTTGTGAATGTTATTTTTGTCATTTTAACTTAAACCAATCCTCAATTATTTATCAGTGAATTTTTTTCTATCTATTGGTGTCTTGAAATTTTTCTAATATTTTGGTCAAACATTGATTAAAATACTCTTGGACTTCCTCTTATTTACCAAAATGCCCTCAAATTTCATAAATGGCAATTTGGGCCCTCGAATTTCAAAATTTTCACTTTAATGGCATTTTAAAATTTCTTAGGTCCTTAAATTTTCAAAATAAAACTTTGGTCCCTAACTTTTCTACCTTTTCTCACATTAGCTCCTTCATTTCCTTTCCTTTACTTTTTATTCTTTAGGCCTTCAATCAACTCATAGTTACTCATTTAGCTTTTATTTTGGTTACAAAAAACACGGATATTACACCAGCTATGAAAGACGATGCAATTACAGTTGCCAAGTTTCTAAAGTCTACCATCGTTAGTATATTTGGTGTACCCAGAGTGTTAATCAGTGATCAGGGAACCCATTTTTATAACAAGCTTCTCAATATCTTGTTGGCTAAGTATGGGGTCTCCCACAGAGTATCCACCCCGTACCACCCATAGGAAAATGGACAGGCTGGATGGAATTGTCACGCCATCAAACAAGGATTGGAGTTTGAGGTTGGATGATGCTTCATGGGCCTATCATACTGCTTATAAGACACCAATTAGAATGTCTCCCTACCGGATTATCTATGGAAAGTCATGTTACATTCGGTTGAGTTAGAACATTTTGGATGATGCTTCATAGGCCTATACAGAGCCCGAAGAGCCTTCGTGAGGCTATTCCATCTCTTTGCATTCTCCTTTACTTTTCACATGTCTTTTATTTTGATGCCATTATCTTGTATGTGACTATTTTGAGTTGTGAAAGCGATGTACCTAGTAGAATAGAATTTGAATTTCTATTCATTTATATTTGTGTCAAAAAAATTTTCCTAGTTATCTGTTTTGAGTTACTTTTAAGTCTATCTCAGTCACCAACACACACTCAATTGCATTCTTTTGTTTACCCATCCTTACACTATAGCTCCTTTCTTTTCGCTTGAAGGATGATGAGTTGTGCTTTAATCTAGAATTGAACTTCACAACTTCCACCTTCATCTTTTTGTTTTTGAGCTTGGTGTTTGGAATCAGACTATGTACTGCAATGAGGACATTGCATTGAGTTGTGTGTGGGGGGGGGAGGTAATACTTGAAGGGTTGTATGACTTGTCTTGATGCTTCATGTGTGTTATACCTTGATGTGTCTAGAAGTCCCCTAATATTCCATGAAGTCATGGATGAACTAGGGAGTTTTCTTAGTCTATGTGATTGGATTGGATGCCGTTTTATGTTGGATTATATATATTTCAGTTTTGAGTCATTGGGTTCATTTAATTGTCAATGATTGTTGGTGATTATTTGTTCATTTGGTTTATATGATTGTGATTGCAATCCATTGAGAGCATTAGCATCATCCATTCAATTATACTCTAAATGGTTTTAAACTATGTTTTAAGAGGTGTTAATTAACTTGGATCAAAGTGATTTTTCACTAATTAAAAACATTGGACTTAAGTGATTGCTTGGGGTTTTCATTAAGACTTAGAGAGTTTTAACTCCCATATCAATTTAAGAGCAATAACAGCTGAGTTATGATGATCAAGGGCCTATCTCATTACATACCCCTTTTAATCCAAAACGTTCCTTTATTATTTGAAAAGACCAAAACGAGTTACTCTTTAGATTTTCCCTTTTACCACATCATAGTCTTTACAAATTAAACCCCCCTTTTATACCCAAATCAACATGTTTTTAATTACCAATTAGGACTAGGTTTACCAATAAACCTTTCATCGAGAAGAACAATAGGTTGTGCCCCATACTATATTATTTGGTGCAATTGTATCTTGAACCGGCCAGAAGTTGATAGTCTGGTCTGATCTTTACTCAAGTATTCTTGAAAGTATTATGTTTAAAATTTCACTTTGAAGTCCAATACTTAGAGTATGCAAAGCTATACTCAAGAATCATGATAAAAGCACTTTCAAAAACATTTTCTCACAAGCATATATGAAGTATTTGTAAATTAATTCATAATTCCTACAAAACATAAAACACATTTGTTATTGCATTTATTATCATCAAGACACTATATCAACATAAGTTTCTAATTCATTCCCATACATCATGCTCCACAAGAAAAAGAGAGAGAGAGCTCATGGAGGAAGAGAAGGGAAGGGAAGAGAAGGCTCCATGCAAATTTCCAAGGTAGGTGGTGCTTTGAGCTTGATTTCCTCTAAATAATCTATCTATGGGATGTGATATCTCATTCTAATGGTTTAGCTTTCTCTCTTTGGATTTTGTTTTGGAGTTTGAAGAGTGGCCTTGAGAGAGAAAATGAACAAGAGTAAGAATTATAGGTAATAAGTGTCATAGATTAAGTCAATGTATGTTATATTGCATGTTGATGACAAGTTAGAGTTGATTTCAGTTTGTTATGAGATTTTGGCAAAAAACCCTTGCCCATAGTTTCTAATACAATTTGAGAGGGCATGAATATACATGTGTTCATGCCATTTTATAAATGGAAAGTGGAATAGGAATGAGGTTGCGCATATGTTTAAAAAGAAATCTTGCAAAATCTCATTTCCCTCAATTTTCTATGCATTTCGTTCAGGTGAGGTTAAGGGGGAAAGAGTATAATTTTATGTGTTTTGATACTTCCATTGGATTTAGAAGGCAAAATTGTGTAGGGTAGAAGCAAGAGCACAATTTTGGACACATTAGAATCACAATTGGTCAAGTTAGATGTTAATAGTCAAGGTTTAATTTAAGAAGCGTCAAAGGTTATTAGGCACTAGTAATGGCTTAGTATTGATGCCAAATGCACTATGACATGTGTAGGTGTACGAATTGTCAAAGGAAAGCCACTAAGCCCAAGAAGAAAGCCTTGAAGTCAACTTGGAAAGTTAAAGCTTTAAGGTCGCATAAACTCTAACTTTTATATTTACATTGCCATTGATTATTGTTTGTGTTACCTTGCCATGTTTGATGTATGGTTGTAACCATATGACATGTGAATCCTTGCGTGTCATTGTACATGGTTGTAGTTATGCAATGATGCATTGTCCTTGTGCAAACATGGGGTGAATTGGGTGTCTCAAAAATTTTCTATTCAAATCTTGATTAATCAAAATATCCAAATCATAAGTTGATAGAAATTGATAATGAAATTGGATAGAGTAAGAAAGGAATCATTAGAAATTAATTATTTTAAATAACTACCGATTATTTAATTATTTAATTATGTTGAATCATGAATTAACATATAAGATTCATGAATATAACATATGGTTGTAACTTTTTAATTGAAGAAATATTGTTTCAAGAGATACCACTTCAAGACGTCTCTTCATACTCTATAAACACCCTCCCCGTTAGTCAAATTGGACACACATAACAAGATCAAACTCATTACCTTTCTCTTTGAGTGCACACATAGAAAAAAAATCAAATTATTACTTTGTAAAAGCCTTTGTTATCTTGGCTTGAGTGTTGGGAGTGTAATATATACTCAAGGGTTTCTATTGTATATTGCAGGAAATTCACTTATTAACCCAACTTGCACCTTAAAATATAGGAATAGGTGAGGGCAAATCAAGCATAAAGGAAATTGTTATCTACGCCTTGGAGATATTGTGCATAACTTTTTTCTTTATTTTTTCTCCTTTTACTCTTCAAAAAACCATTCCCGTCAACAAAAATATACTTTTTCCTTAAAAATAAGGCGAAAGGAGGGGACTAGGGTAATATTTACAATAAATTTAATGTTCATGAACTCATGAAGACTTAATTGAGTTCCCAAAGTCAAAACATTAGCTAATGTTAAACGGCGAACTAGATATAAGATGGTCTTGGAAGGGTGTCATAGATGGACATAGTACAAGCCATTTATAAGAGACTAAAGGTTTTCAAATCTCTGTATATTAAATTCAGACATCAGTGCTGATTTATGACATATTAATAAACTTATATATAGAATCTGATGACGATGATGATGATGAAGCATTTACACATTGCCAGCAAAATTGCTTGCTTAATTAATTAAGCTCATCACATCTCACTCAAAGCATCCATCCAGGAATAAATCCACTCCCTTGCTGACCTTGTGTTGTTGTTGCTGTCATCTGATCTGAACCCTCAGCATTGTACCTGTTATCAAATTAATTCACAATCATCAACATGCATGCATGCCTATCATCAGTATGTTACACATAGAGATGGCAACACCATATATATACACACACAAGTGGAAAACAAAAGCCTCTTTTTCTTGTGTAACTTAATAGGTTGACTTACTCATCATTAGTTAGCCCACACAAAAAGCTGATTAAATATAATACTCATGTATACTAAGTACAACCGTATGAAACCATCTCAAAAGAAGTAGAGGAAAACTGAAGAGAGCGCTCAATAAAATTATTGAAAAGGCTATTTTGGTTAATAATTTATCCAAAGATTTAGTTGATGATAGTGTATGTAGCAGATCTCACTTAGTGGGATAAGTTTTTCTGTTACCATTTATACTAAATGATGCAACTTTATAAAATAAGGATCCCATAGTTTAAGGCTCAAAAACCTTGTAGTTAACTGTTATTAAACCGGGTTTTAATAAAATAATATCATGATTTATGTTAGTCTACATGGAGAATCCACTTACAGAGTTTATGATTCTGTTTATGAAATATGAGTGAGAAGAATAGGGAAGAAGTTCAAATGAGATGTATACCCAATCTGTAATGTGGGATTGCAGTCCAGAGGCTGGAAGAAGCCCTGAGAATTAGCATTCTGGGAACCATATGCCATGCTTTGCTCACCACTTTCCCATGATTGCCTATAGTTGTTTCTTGAAGTGATTTCTTCTAGCTGCTCAAATCACATCATTAATAATGTAATCAACAATAATATGTAATGAGTAGCTTGGCATTTCTATCATGCCAAGTTACACAGAGACATGGTCAAAATCATTACAAAACAGGGTGTTTGGATTCTGAGAAATGAAACTGATACAAGGATGGAGGAGAATGATAGACTAGGTTCTTAGCTGATACTTGCTCCTCTAATCCTAAAATGTAGGAGTTGGATGATCTATTTATAAAGATTACGTAAATTAGTTAAGTTATTTTTTATAATAAATTTGTGTGGGTTTCCTGAAATGCACTCTTTAATAATTTGTATCAAACACTATTCCCTTCGATGATTCAATACCTTGTTTAGCATTTACAACTAACATGATTATTTGGATAAAAATTATAAGTTTATGAATAGGGAGTACTAAAGTAAGCCTTTAAACTCTAGCTCCTATGAAGTTTTCCATCTAGGATTAAAGTAAGCCTTTGAACTCTAGCTCATACATTCAGTATGATAGGGAGTACATGAATTAATTATGAATTCTAATATTTCCAATACAACGATACTATCCTTGAAGAATATGAAAAACTGCGTGTAAAATACTAGAAGAAGCCCACAAATGTCTGTTGGGTTCAAAAAACTCACAGATAGTTAGTTGTAATCGATTTCTGTTATTGTACCTCATGAGAAATATAAAATAATACAAAGTAGGCACATTTTGAAATGCATTACTAAACAGAAATTATCTAAATTATTATTTGTCTTTTTTGTCATTGAGAGATGCATGTGGCTTTGGACTTTGGAGAATGTTACAGAGGAATTAATTGTCTTGGTTTAAAATTAATAAAGCCAGAACCAGAGTTGATTGTCATGCAATGAACTTGTTAAGAAGTTACCTTCATAGTCAAAGCTCTGTTTGCTTCAACCAGAACCTGCTCCTGTATGTATCAGAATCCCAGTTTCCAAGTATTAGGCATAGAAAATATCGTTCCCTTATTCAATATATATATATATATATATAGTTCTATCTCAAGGATCATGCCAAACAACTTACTTTATTTTGAAGATCGCTCAGCTGGTCCAGCATGAATTGGGTCTGAAAATGTAATATTCCAGATATTTGACAGGAGCCATTTTTAGCTTATATATTGGAAAATTGAAAGATGTAAATAAATATTGATTTCATTAATCATGTGTATATTTTCTAGTAGCTAAAAAAAGGATATAAAATTCACAAAACTTCCTTTTATTTTGATAACACATGCATGCATGTTCCTTCCCTGACAGCACTATATGTGAGCAATATCACACAAACAAAATCAATTCTAAAAAATATGTTACAAAATAATGAGAAATTTTAGGCAAATTTACATTTTACTTGAGGATATATAAATTCATCACCTTGATGGACCTGACTTGCTTTAGAGATGAATCAAGTTGGCGCTCAAGCTGCTCCAGTTCCTTTGAGTTCAATGGGCCCAAGTCTTCTCCTAGAAGGTTTCTACAATCACACCAAAAAAGTTAATTAATTAAAGATATACGGGTCTGCCCAGTTTAGGAGGCTCTCACTAGGTTGGGACACCAACAAGTTAATAAACAGTCACAATTTTTGATAAAATGTAATGGCATTTTACTAAAATACTCTTATCATAAATATTTCTTCATCGTTGATAAACACTACTTCTTAGTTATTGATGGGTTTAAAATTGTTAATATGATCATTGCTTTTTTTTTTCTTGAAATTTAAAGTGACAATTATTTTGAAACAGTTAAAGTCATATATAGGTATTTTGAAACAGAGTGAGTATGTTGTTGAAAAGACATCTATTTCTGTGAGCAGGTTGGTATATAAGACCAACAATGGATCATTCTCTACCCTCACAAAATGGACTTTCTATTGGAGGGAGTATTTAGGATCCGAGTGAGTATAGAAATTCAACGGAAAATAGAAAGGATAAAACCAAGCTGTTTGTGTATATATCTTAATGATGAAGAGCTTATTTTATGATATGATTATCACCTTTGGGTCCTCTGGAGAGACTCCATTCTTCCTTTCAGCTTCAAGTACTCGCGGTAACTGGTCTGTTAATTAGCAAGAAGATCAAAGTTTAATAACTAAACAAAACTTGACATGATATGATAAACACACACACTCTGCAGATAGTTATATAGCAGCAGATAAGAATTTGACAAGTGAGCTCACTAAAATATGACTGGAAATGATAAATATTAAAAAAGACAGAGTAAAAAGTAAGAAATGTAAGCAAGAGACCTCAAGCTCCTTTGCTGGTTTGCTCACTTCCACAGAACCATAACTGCATTTTTGGTACCTTTCAAGTGTTTTGAGCATGCTGATACATTTCACCCACACAAAAAAGAAGACACATCAAATAATATTATTGGTGATTGTGAATTACTTAGTAGTAGTAATTACAAAAATAATATAGACAATAAACAAGTAAAATGTCTTCCTCCTTGTGTTGAAACGGGAAAAACTGAAAAATTGACCATAATTAATATTGGTGTGATTACTTGGGATTTTTTAGCTGGTAGATTTGTGCTTTATTGTAATTTGAACTGTGTGATACTAAATTCCGTGATTTTTTTTTTTATTACAAGAGAGGGCTATAACACAAAAGTTAAAACAACAATAAAACTAAGGGAATTTGATCCTGCATGCTCATAGTAACAAAGGTCCACAATTGTCATAAGCATAATCCAGTGAAGAAGATTTCAATAAACCATCATTTGCTTGAGGAATATGAATGGTTACCATTCAATTTTTATCAATTGAAGTCTTTTTTAAATATAACTTAATTCACTTATCTATGCTATTCTGTGCTAAACATTCACTTGTCCATGTTAATTAAAAGAATGGTAAAGGTGCAAATTTGGCAAATAAGTATTCGCCTAGGTGTAATTGACACAATTTACTTTTGGAAGGTGCAAAAATAGCAATTATGTTTTAAAAGTGGGGCAATTTTGACAATGCCGTTAAACCGTAGAAACCACCGTTACTTTTTAGAATGTGAAAGAGTGGGACCCATAACAAAAAAAAGTAACGGCGGTTTGTACGGCTTAACGGCATTGTCAAAATTGCCCCACTTTTAAAACATAATTGCTATTTTTGCACCATCCAAAAGTAAATTGTGTCTGCACTTGGGCAAACACTTGTTTGCCAAATTTCCACCTTTACCCTTAAAGAACTTCTTTCACTACTCTCCTAAGGTTTAGTACTGCTTTAATTTGCTTGCTACCAATATAAATGAGATTTGAATTTGAAACTTAATCTAAAACCACAGCACACAGGTAACCCATTGACAATTGTCCACTTTTACTTGAGTTTCCATCTATTTGGACACTTTTGTATTCTCACGCCAAAAGCTTCAAACACAACAAGAGCTCCTTTATTATATAATACACCCACACACACAACAACAACAACATCTCATTTAAAAAAAAAAGAAAGAAAAGAAAAGAAAACAAAGAGAACTTAAAATATGGACCGAGCTTGTTCTTGCCGCCCCAAGTTTAGGGAATGGATCTATAATAGTGAGATTGGTGTCTTTTAAGGCCTTAGTACTGTGGATTTTGTTTTGTTTTCATTTTTTCTTTTGTTAAGTACATATTTTTATTTCAATTGTATATATCAAATATTTGATTTAAACTCACACTCAACTACGACAGATAGGTACGCCTACGGTGGAGGATATTCTCAAATTTGATCTATTTTTAAATGATTGGCATGCTGGTGGTATTGTAAGTATCAAAACTCACATCAAATTAATTTATGTAATATATACAATCCTTAATAGATGGATTGGTTTGACAAAATTGACAGATACATCAATTAATTTCCCTTCTTAATCTTTCCTGAAAAATCAATTCATTTTTATATTAATGACCGGAGGTAGTATATTTTTTAGATATATTTTTTGTTGTTGACACAATAGACTGAAATGAAGAAACTCTGGAAGCCTGAAGCTATATATATATATATATATAT
>QFDD01000129.1:0-68139 GCA_006871305.1 Vachellia collinsii | reverse complement strand
CTGTCACGGGTGACTCCTTGGAGTCCCACATCGGATAGGTGTGGAGGGGTCTTGGGCTATATAAGCGTGGGCGCTGCACACCCCACCAGATGCATCTTTTGGGGAGAGGGTAATGGCCCCGTGACAAGTGGTATCAGAGCCGACCCGCTCCTACTCCGATGTCCCGCTAAGCGCCCCTCGGGGTGTGGGGTAGGCAGGGGGCCCCACTGTGACGAGGGCGTCACAGGATTGGGTGGGGGAGGATGTCACGGGTGACTCCTTGGAGTTCCACATCGGATAGGTGTGGAGGGGTCCTGGGCTATATAAGCGTGGGCGCTGCACACCCCACCAGATGCATCTTTTGGGGAGAGGGTAATGGCCCCGTGACATGTCGGTGGGGTTGAGCACTGGGACCATCATCTCTGGAGGAAAAAATAAAGGAATTACTATAAAATCATATGTAAGAGAATTAATATCAGAAAGATTTTAATATGTTGTCAATGCGAGTTACCTGAGTTGTCAATGGAGCTCTTTGAGTGGCCAATAGGACCTTTCTGATATTAATTCTTTTGCATGAACTTTATAATAATTCTTCTAAAAAAAATCCCCCCTTCCTACCAATTTATAAAAATTAAAATTACTTTTTTTTCTTGGGGCACGTGCCTTCCCTTGTCAACTGGCCCGTCATTCAAAAATCTGCCACCCACGGGGTCCCCCTCGCTTCTCTGACGTGGTCCCTCACGTGCGCCACCTTCCTACGTGGCCCCACCACCTTCCCAACTTCCTCATTTCCTCCCAAAATAAAATTCACACGCAAAATATATCAATCCCAATGTAAATTTCTGTCGCTGTTGCTAAATAAACATAAACTCCAATTGATTTACTAAGTCAACTTTGTAATGGGTCAATATAATCTTTTTTTTTTTTTTTGCCAAAAATGGGTCACTGTAATCTTACCAAGGAAAGTGACATGACTATATATATAGATCTATATAACACCTTGTTCATTCACCTAATTAAGCAAAATAATTTCAAATAATACTGCACTCTATTAGTATAGAATACAGTGGTTCAAGGTTATACATGTTAATTATGATTACTAATGTTGAAAATATAATAAGAACTTGCTGAGAAAATGATCATGACGTATTTTACAAGTGTATTAACATTATTAAGTAGCACCCAATGGTTTATCAAGGAAAATAGTGAAAATACGATTCAAATGATGCTTCACTTGTATAGTCTTCATCAACAGTAACAAATGGAACCATATCTTTGTTTTTTTAAATATAAGTATCCTATTAGTTACTAAATATAGACATTTTCTCAGTAAAGATTTCGTACCCAATTAGAAAAGCATGTTTATATAAGATGAGATAAAACTTATCTCACATACTTATTTTACAGACTATAAATTATATTAAAAAACAATTTTTAAAGCTATTCCAATTGGATGTATTAGCGGTGAAAGTTACTCGTACATCACGATTTACGGAATAAATCAGTAAAAAGGGTTTTCTCTTGATGTGAACATGTTTCTATGACCTTTTTACAAGCATACCCTTGAATATTAATTCATCGCGAGAAATTAGCTATTCCCACGATACACATCAAAGCTTCGATTAGTAGATGGGAAGCATTTCTTTTCATTCCCACGGCGTAAAGAAGCCTTTTTGGGGAATGAAAAACAAGAAATACAATTGGTAAGAGAACGTATGTAATGAATCAGAAAAGGGTTAGGAAATGCAAACATTTTTCTTCTTTTCTGAGATTGGAAAGTTAAAAGTGATTCAACATTATATGCAAAGCACATGCTTTCTCAATGCATGAAACCCCAAACCCCAAAATTTCCTACTCTCTCTAAAGTTGGCCACCACCAAGCTTTCTAGGAGTAAACATATGTTTTAGCTACTTAATTAATTAATCAAAAAGAAAGCTTTAAAACAACCTGGAATGCACGTCCTAATTAACTTTATGATATCCAATTGATTTTGATTTAAAAAAAAAAAAGTGGCATCAAGAGATGCTTCAACGAGGCTTCAATTTCCATACCGAATGATATGAAAGCAGAAAACTGTACGAAGGCAAAATCATTGTGAATAATGTAACAAGTTTTCATTCAGAATGCAATATCAGTATACAGTGATTGTGATATTTACAGGAACATAGCATCAAAATCTCATGAAATGGTGAAAATATATAAAAAAAAAAAAAATTCTAAAGATTTGTTAATAGTGATTTAATAATTTTTTAATGAGACTTTTTTTAATATTTTCATTCTAGGATCTTGTTGCTATTTTTCCTATTTTTTAAAGTGGTTGAGCCTATCTGAATTTGACATGTATTGACAGCTATGACTGATCTAGAATAAATTAGAAGAGATATTTCCGGATTAACAGTCTGTGGGCATGATAACTCTGTGCTCCAATAGTTTTGTTTTATCAGAATGACTTCTTTATTAGTCTTTGTATAAGAGAAAGTTTAACAACCTGTAACCCACAATCCTGATTAACTTAACGATATCAAAAGATGCTTACTTTATACTACCTATGATTCTAAATGTAAGCTCTGATTTTTTTTTTTTTTGCTTAGAGCCTTTGGTATCCGGATCCTTTTAAGACCCGACTAATCCAAAGTGCGCCATAGGGATGACGACTTCCCAGAATTCGAGCCCGACCCCCTTGTCTCAACCGCTGGACGAAACCCTCCTGGTCAAATGTAAGCTCTGATATTAAACATAAGAGCTAAACAAAACATTTACAGATATAATATTTCGATTGAATCTGTCTTCCAAACCTATAATGCTTCCCCCCAAAATATCCTTTTTGATTTCATTCGTTGTAAGAGAGTGTCCAACCGGAAATTACTACTGTGCACATTATTAAAAAATGCACTTTAACAAAATCACCCGTATTTGTTACAAATAGTTAAAATAATTTTCTTAACATTGTCAAATTAATTATGTGTATTTTACATTATACACCGAAGGACTTCTGAATTGGTCTTTGTATTTTAATCATCCTGTTTTCACTGTACGCGTGAAGACTCCATAGGAAAAATGGTAACAGTTAGATTAATCAGTGGCTACGGGCATCCAAAATAAAAAATATCGAAGGCAAATTAATAAAGTCATGGCCTTGTCAAAAAAAGAAAAAAGAAAAAGAGCCAAGTTGTCGGTGCTGTTTCGCTTTTGTTCCCCATGAAGTTGTCAAGTGGTGGTGGGGGGGGTGAGTACTGGGACCCACCATCTCAAAAAAAGAATGCACCCATGACCCATCCCATCTCCCAATTTATAAAAATTAAAATTACTTTGTGGTGGGTCCCACTCAACTGGCCCGTACTTCATGGGCCATCCACAAATCTGCCACCCACTGGGCCCCCTCCTTTTTCCGCGTGCCCCCTTCCTACGTGGCCCCACCACTTCCCCAACTTCCTCATTTCCTTTCGGAATAAAATCCACACGCAAAATATGGCACACCTAATGTAATTTCTATTACTTTGCCCGGGTTACTGGACCTCCACTTACGGAACCCGTGGTTGAGGACCGGGTCAGACGAGTTGGGCCCCAACAAAACTGACGCCGCTAACAGAATCGGAACCCATTAGCCACAGGTCTGTCTACATACAAACTTCATTTTGTTCCTCAAACTTAGCTTAATTGGCCGTTGCGTGCTTTCATCAGAGCTCAATATAAAATTATGGAGCGAGTTTCAAGTTCCAGCTACATTAAGAGTATATTTGGCTCCCATTCAGAAGTGTTTATAGAAACACTTTTACGCAAGTCGAGACAAAACTCCTTTCACATACTTACCTTGAATTGCGTACAATCACTTTTTAAAAACTATTCCAAAACATGCTCTAAGCGTTTGTTTGGGAGTAACTCCTAAAAGCACTTTCACGCAAATCAAAATAAAACTTCTCTAACATACTTACCTTAAATTGTGTACAATCACTTTTAAAAAGTTATTCACAAACAAGTTCTAAATGGCCTATAAAGTAGCTCAGGTTCAATACTTGAATCCAAGAAACAAGATTTCAGGCAAGGGGGTCATTTTTTCTCCCCTCCCCTCCAACCAACTAGACCCTAATTGGTGCTCTATTCTAGCGTAACTAATAATCTAAATGTGTTGGGCACTTCATTAAAATGTAGAATATGCATAGTTAATATAATCTAATGATACACATAGTATTTGAAAACTTACATTATAATTAAGTAATTTATTTAACTTTTTTATGTTCATAAAAAAAATCAACAAACTCCTATATTAAGGATGGAGATATATAATATAAAAATAAAGTAAAACCCCTTATTTAGTTTTTATATTTAAAATTAAAAAGAAGTAACTAGTGTTATATGAGAAAACAAAAGTAAATAAAAGGATAAAGAATTAAATGGGACCACATTGATTTGCAACCTCAAGGTTGAAGAGTGTGTTTGAGGTTGAGAAATGAAATTGATGAGGATGGGCTAACGCGTTAGAAAAAGAAGAAAGTGGTAAGTAATACGCGTAGGAGTTTGTTTGTTGTGTGGAATACGAATTTTCCATTGGAAGTAGTCAACAATCCATTGCTATTCAAACTTTGGTAAAGTCTTAATCCTCCCCTTTCCCTTTCCCTTTGCATTTCTCCTTCGCAGTTCTTATATTCTGTAACCAACATCACCGAACCCAGCGAGATACGCGCCTCCTCGTCTTGCTCATGCCGCTTCACTCACCCTCCCTCCCTCCTCCGGTTGTTAATGACAACTGTTTTACTTATCAATTGTGTTCTTCAACTTATCAATAAGATTTTATTGATATTAATTATCTTATTTTTTCCCTTTCCCTTTCCCTTTGCATTAACCAACATCAGCCAACCCAGCGAGACACGCCTCCTCGTCTTGCTCATGCCGCTTTACTCACCCTCCCTCCTCTCCTTCACTTGATGTTATCCAATCCATTTGGATCAAAAAAATGATATCCAAAAGATGCTTCAATGAGCTTTCAATTCCCATATATACCATCAACTACTCCTTACTTGTTTTGTATTATCAGAATGGCTTCTGTTTTGGTCTTTGTATAAAGAGAGTTTATGGATTAAGCACGCGAAGCAACATGACGAGGTGGCA
The DNA here is from genome assembly GCA_006871305.1 of Vachellia collinsii. NCBI lineage: Eukaryota > Viridiplantae > Streptophyta > Magnoliopsida > Fabales > Fabaceae > Vachellia > Vachellia collinsii. The sequence continues at coordinate 63,053 of QFDD01000129.1, read as the reverse complement.
ACGAACCAAGCAATTAATTAATCAAAAAGAAAGTTTAGCAACCTGGAATCCACATCCTAAATCAACAGATGCTTACTCTATAGTATACTACCCATGGTCTAAATATGAGCCCTGGTCTTGAATAAAAGATCTAAACAAGAGGGTCACTTTGATCATAAATATCATATATCAATTCATATCATTTGCACGTGGTAAGAAAGTTTCCAATCAGAAACAATTACAATGTACTTTATTAAAAAATAAATTTTAAGAGAAATAACATGTATCTATTAGAAATAACTAGAATAATTTTCTTAACATCATCAAATTAATTATCTACTTTTTATATTGAGTGTGACGTACTTTTATAAAGGAATTGTGGTTTGTATTAATTAAGAATTGATGTCACACTGCATGCTTCTTGTAAACAGCCAAACGTGAAGATCCAGCGTTGCTTCTTTAAAAAACTTTACTGCATCAAAAAAAATGGTAATGCTGGAAAAATGATAACAATGAGATTAATCAGTGGCTAAGGGCACCCCGAAATTAAATATTCAAGGTAAATTAATAAAAATTATGACCTCGGCAAAAAAAAAAAACCCAATTGGCACAAAGCTATCAATTCTGTTGACAAGGCATGAACCAGTAATTGGTTAAAAAAAAAAGAAATAAGAAAACCATTTCCGGCTCAAAGCAAGGCAAGAAAGAAAAAAAAAGAGGCTGAAAAAAAGAACTCGCCAACTCACTCAAGACAATCATGCAACCATCAAAGAATATCCAAGTTAATTACATTATCATCATGACAGTACACATTGGAAAATTCTCTATCAGACTTTTCCAAAGCTCCATCCAATGACTGCGAGAGATTCGCCTCCCACAAACCTAACCGACAAACTGTCCTGTAAGTGTCATAACTGGCTGCCCTGAGGCCACTTGACACTAATTCCCTCAAAAAACCACTAATTTGTTCACTACTCATTGCATGAAGAAAAGCTTCTACCATGCCAGGTTGCCAGAAAACAACAATGGCACAATCTTTATCCACCAGTTTAACATCAAACTCTTCAGAAATGATGTCGTGGGATTCCTGAAGTAGATTCTTCAGCATGCTCGCTGTGATCCCGAACTGAACTCCCCATAAGAAAACCAAATGTTCACACTTAACCTTTCTTGTATTATTTGCCCATATACTTATGTTCTCATCAACCCACTCTTTGGAGTCAGTTGACCATGAACGGAATATGTTGGTGAAGTCTTGAAGCTCACAGGTCAAATTCTTATTGCCAGAGTCAATAACGCACGGAGAAATTCTCAACATGGAGCAGATCTTCATAAATAAATAGCAAATCCTTAATGCATCAAGTCCATCACTATTGCCTTCATTTATGGGAGCTGAATGGAATCCAAAACAAGGGGAAATGAAGTAAAGAAACGAAAGAAAACATATGATTAAGCTGCCAGCCTGAGATTAACATAAAACATAAATAAATAAAAGTTCTTCATTTACCCCAAAAAAATGAAATAAAAAAGGAGGAAGAATTCACCGTCACTCTCAAATTTTGGGAATTTATGCATGCAAAGACTGATGACATAAACACGCATGAATGATTGTTCTGAATGCGATAATACAAATGGATAAGAGTGGCTTACCTTGGTCGGGAATTTCCACGTCAACAGATGCAAAAAAATGATTCTTCAAATACAATAAAGCAGCAGATATGCTGGTCACATTTCTCATGGCTCCAAATTTCTTCATCATATAATCCACATCAATTACATGGGAGAAAACCGAGCGAAAAGAGTTTACAAACTCATTAACTTCAGGAGGAAGGGGAGCAATGAATTTAGAATGAATGAATGCACAATCTGCACGTATCAATAATCCATACAGAGTTAAAAGGAGGAAGTAGACCAGGTCAACAACATAAGAACTAAATTGAGAATTTTCCATCTAGGATATATACCATCAAGGCAATTGTGGGAGAGAACAGGTTTCTGTGAAGTAGAGATCAACTCGATCACCTCTCGAAACCCACGAAGTTTCTTGTTCTCCCCCTCTTCTAATTTTTGACGCTCCCTCTGCTAAGTAAATCATTATCATTTCAAGAGAGGTTCCAAAGTCTTTCAGTTAGTAGATGGGATTAAAATGTTATCATCACCTCAAACAAATCTTTATCCTCTGTTGACTTCATCAAGACAAGCCGGATAGCCAGAGCAGTATTACTCTTTCCAGGTACTAGCAAAGGAACAGCATTGTGAAAGCTTACCAGCATCTACAGCCATCCCAAAAGCCAACAAACCCAACCGCAAAGTCAAGAAGGTCAGAAAAATAATTTGATTAGTTATATGAAGTGGGGGTGATCAAACTTGAATATCACTTAAAAATCATGACATTGTTACTTCATTCCACCTCCAGAATCAGTTCCACTTGTCTATCACTGCAAACATCTATTGTGAGACAATGTCTTGAGCCAAACATCTCACTTCCCATCACAATTTTCCTAAGGGAGTTGAGGAGTGCATCTGCAAAATTAAAGAATAACAGAAAGTTTGAAGAAAAAACTTAATTCAAAAGAATCTGCAGAAGTTATTCTTACCATCTTTGCTTGTGTTTTTGGCACGCTTTTCACAACTCTTTATCCAATGTTTAATCCGTGATTTAATCCTTTCAACAAAAACAGTATCAGCAACAGCAGAGGTTGAAGAAGATTTATTCACATTAAGACAAGGTGTGTAGTTCCCTATATGCATTTTAGCTTTAGACTCTTGTACCCTAGATAGATAGGATGCACCTGCCACATGGTGAGAAGAAAGCTCATCAGGGTCTCAAAATAAGTAACAGAGTTGTAGACTCTCTTTTCAAATAGCAAGGCATTAGCTATCCATATCTACACATTTAAGTAGTCCACACATATTGCTGGAATGCAGACGCAAACAATATATGTCCCAAATTACCAACGGAAAAATTAAATTGCCAATTGATAGCCTATTCCAACTCTGTAACAAGATGTTTTCGTTAGTAATTAGCAATAGAATTTCGTCGACAATCCATTTCCGTCACCAACTCTGTCGATGCACTGATTAGTGAAGGAATTCTATACCTAAGTGGCTAAATTGCGTCACTAATTTGCTATTATTTTTTTTGTGGTATTGATCTCATGTGGCTTCAATCTTCTGAAAGCAATTGTTGATTCTATCAGATTTGATATACGCTGCAATAGCTTCGATGTGCACAAACCTTCATATAATTTGCAAAACTAACTTGACCATACAATGAATCATCTTTGTACGGGTTTCGGAAGACATTGAAAAAATCAAAAAGTTAAGCGCTGCACTTACCTTGCTTAGACCAAGACATCAAAATAAACAGACGAAAACACTAATGTCAACAGAGTCTGAGCCGTTGGAAATTTTATTCATCTTTTGTCATAATTTTCATACACCTACAAAGGGAAGCAAATAACTCCAAAACTACACTAACACGGTTGATTGTTTAATAGAACATTACCAGCAAAACCTCAGCAAGCCCCAAAATCACTCAGTCATTGTGCTCTTACAATTTCCCTTAATAAAAATAGCTTTTTTACAGACCATAAGGATTTTCAAGGTAAAAAAGGACATTTAAGAAACTTTACCATCATATATGCAACCATTGAAATCAAAACCTGCACGAGCCATGGACTTCAGATATGATGTATGGCATGTAAAACTATACGAAGGCATCCCAATTCTCAGTTCATCTCTAGGAAATAGAAGAAAATTGTACCTGCACCATATCCGTTAGGTCATTTTTTCGCCCGCCTTTCGTTTTGCAAGCATCACTCGGGGGCAAAAGACTCTACTGTCACCCTTATAGATCAGTGCATTTTGAATTTTGTCCACTACAAATAATTTCTTTCAATGTAATTTCTTTAAAAAAAAAAAATACAATATCTGTCGCTAATTACCGATGGAAAAATTAAATTGTCAATTGATAGCTTATTCTAACTATGTGACAAAATGTTTTCGTTAGTAATTAGCAACCGAATTTCGTCGTTAAGCTATTTCGCTGGTAATCCATTTCCATCATCAATTCTGTCAATGCATTAGTTAGCGAAGAAATTCTATACCCAAGTGGCTAAATTCCATCACTAATTTGCTAATTTTTTTATTTTTTGGAATTGAATTTCTTGACTCTAATTCCATCATGTCTAGATTGTGCAGACATTTGAACTGACCACTCATTTTATGTACTTTCTTTGATCAACTTAATTAAGAATATTTCTCAATGTACTTGCATCCATTATATCTAATCAACAATTTTAAAAAAACAATTAGAGTTATATATACTATTAAAAAGGAAAAGAAATGTTGCAACAATTTTTCTATCCTCAAAATTTGACCAACAATCTTAGACATCAACTAATTGTAATAATAAGTCATGCATTTAAAATATTGTATTCCCCAAATCCATTCATCTTGACATCTTGAAAGAATAACTTCATAAAACAAATGTACTCTTTGCCAATGTCCTATAGACATTGTTTCTCATCTTGAGATCCTATATCACCAAGTTCAGACAGTATTTTTGGTTCGTCAAATACCAAAGTGTGCAAATTTACGAAGAAAAAGAAAAAAAAAAAAAAGGCATAGTGAAGCATGCTTATGATCTCTAACTCTATTCTATATTGTATAAAATAAAATAAAAATAACACCAAATTTAACGTGAAAAACCCTCTAATACCGAGGCAAAAAAAAACAGCAGGGCCAATTTCGAAAACTTCCACTATATCAAACATCATTACAATGTTTTTAGGAGTAAACATTCAAAAAAAACAAAAGATAAATATCACATGTAAACACTCCTAAAATTACAATCAAATATGGATTTTTTCTTTATTTTTTTTGCATATATAGTGCCAAATGAATTAAAAAAACTCAGCCATTCTTTATGGTGATTCCACAACTTGAGAATGATACAACTCTTCCACTCTTCTTTTCTAAATACATGAAACTTGAGATTTACAAATATCAGCTCTTCACCTGCGAGAATCTCAAATTTGTTACTTGTGAATTTGCTATTTCCTCTAAACTAAAATTTCCCCACTAATAATCGGCGAACAAGAGATTAAGTATCTGATCATTCTGTTTAACTAATTCATAACTCCAAGGAAATAACCTCATCATGCACACATGACGCCTTTAAGGGAAGCTTGTATATTATAGCTCAGTAACTAGAGGAAGCATCTTGATGCAGCATATATGAATATGGATTACAGGAAAGATGAAGAGGGTGAGACCTGGACTTTATTAATCTCATTTGGCTTCAATCTTCTGAAAGCAAATTGTTGATTCTATCCAATTTGAGGTACGCTGCATTAGATTCGATGTAGACAAATCTTCATATAATTTGTTGAGCCCAATGAAGCTTTCTTGCATTTGAAACTGTAGTCTAAAATAAGCACATGAAATCATACTAACAAAATCAATAAATTTGATGTTTTTTTTAATTGTCTGGAGTTAAAAATATGCAAGTTTTCCAAGCTTGAACAGCCAGCGATATAATTTCCTTATCACATTATTCACCCAATTCTGAAACTGAGAAATAAACGAAAATCAAGTTTTCTGTTCTTGAAAATAGGCTTTCATCATAATAAGTATATGCATGTATATTACGGAGCTGTTTGTTTTGTTGCTTTGAAAATTACTTTTTGTTTTTTAAAATAAAAAAAAACAAAAAACCGTTGTTTTCGTTATTGATTTTTGATTAAGTGTTTTGTAGATCAAAGACTAGAAATATATTTTTTTAGACAAAAAACTCAAAATAACTTTTATACGTTTCATTGATTTTATGTTTTTTTCTATTTCGTTATTTTTCTAATTGCTAATGAGCTTTCCTAAAACTTTTGAATTTAAATTCAAAACAATAAATCATGATCACTCCGCATGAAAATGATTGAAATTAACCAAACTAGCCTCAAGAACCATCAAATTTGGAGTGGGTTGGAGCAACCGTTTAGCCGTTCTATAACTTTCATGAAAACAGAGCAAATAAAATCATCAAGTAAGTAATCCATCACCACTTTGAATGTTTTCAAAGTTTTATAATAATTTGTTTGAAATTAAAAGGATGAACGAGTTAGTTAGTTAAGGAATGCTATAGTAATAATCAGATTTAAGTGGAGTACCTTGTTTTGAAGATTCAGTGAGCAGAGCATGCTCTGTATGGGTCCTTCCTCTCTTGGAAAAAATGATCAACTGCAATCAAAAGTTAATTAGTAAGAGGAGTGGAGTTTAACAACTTGGAAGCATTCTAGTACTGAATTGTTATATGGAGATCAAAACAACTACAGTATTATTTTTTGTTTTGATGGCATAATAGTTACACATGAGCATACCTGTAGATGTGTTAATGAAGAGTTAGATTCAAGAGCCATAGATTAATATTTTTGGGATGTGAGCAATCCTTGGCCACTCTGCTCCTGTTTCTCTCTTACATCTTTCCTCTAACAGTGGAACAAAACACATAGATAGTGTTTGCAAATTAGTAAGGCGACACATTCCTTTTGGAAATGACTCCAAGTTTCCACAACCCCAAATGTCGATAGATCGGAGTGATTGAAGATCACAAATCCATTCCGGTAAAGCCACAAGGTGATCACACCGTTTAAAGGAGATTTCTTGGAGAGAGTGTAGGCAACAAAGGTCTTGGCACTTTAAGTTATAATCATCATCAAGGTTTTCAATAGTGAATTTTTCAAGTGTGGCAGATAGGTTTTGCATTTGACGAAACGATTTCTCTGGATTTGAGTAGATCCAAATAGAAAGACTTTTAAGAGAGGAGAGATTTTGCATCCATTCATCTGGTAATGCTCCTATGTCTAACCTGGAAATGCAAAGATACTTGAGCATGGAAAGAGATGCAACCACATCATGTGATGTTGATGGCTCAATTGTGTTGCTCACATTTAATGTGTCTACCAATAGCTTCATGTCAGCATTATATAATGTCAAACCGCTAACAAGATTCGGAAAAGTAGGCATGCAGGTTAGGTTTGGGCAACCGCCAATTGCCAATGATGAAAGACGTGAGAACGGAGGTAGTGAATGATGCCACTCATTATTATCTCTTGTGTTTTGGACATTTCCCTCCCTAAGCCATCCCCTCAAACTTCCACACCATGAAATTTGTAATATCTCCAAAGATGGGAAGAAGTTAGTTGATGATGAGGAAGATCCTTTATAGTATATGTACTCCAATTTACCAAGGTTCAATATGACAAGAGTTTTGAGGGAAACAAGTCCTTCCAACGCTACCAAGTATAGACAATTTTGCATGTTAGAGAGCTGTAATTCAACAACATTTTCACATGACGAAAGCCAATCGGAAAGGCATATCCCCAGGTAACAATCTATTGACAATTTCTTCAGATTTTGATGAGGTTGAAGATTTTCCAATAATTGCATGGCATCACTGTTTTTCATCTCTCGATGTGCTCCCCATAGTAGTGTTAAGGAAATGAGTTTTTTCTTCGCTCTCAAATTAACATCCTTGGACTCCTTCTCTACATCCCTCACTAAATCAAGTTGATTGATGGTTAATTCCACTCTGAGGTTAAGTTCTTTCAATTCATTCAACTTGGTCTTCTTTCTCTCCTTATCATCATTGCCCACTATGAAATCTGACAATCTTTGCAGACTAGTCATCCTACCCAACCCAACCGGCATCCCATCTTCAAAGGCCTCGCAGCCTTCTATGTCAAGTCGGCGCAAGTTTATCAACTTTGTGATCATATCTCCACAAAAATTTTCTACCGAAACATTCCTTAATATCAACGTTTGCAAGTTCACAAAGTTGCTTATAACTCTAGGCAAAAAGTTCAATTCAGTAGAACCAAAGAGATAGAGATACCTCAAATGGCTCATTTTACCTATTGATTTAGGCAAATCTTTCATGTCATAGAAGCGCAAATCTAGACTACGTAAGCGTTTGACTACACGTAGATTCCTGTCCCATTTATTCTCTGTGACAAGAAAGGTTCTCAATTTAGCTGGATCCAACATATTTAGTGAACTATCGGGGTCGTATGTTTTGAATGAAGCATGTAGAGGGCAACTCACAACATTTTGTCTCCCCTCAATGTACATGCAGTAATCGGAGCTAGCAATTGTTGCGGACAAGTCATGCATCAAATCATGCATTTTAAAATATTCCATTTCACCCAATCTATCGGTCTCAACATCCTGCAAGAATGACTTCATCAACAGAATATTAACATAATCTTCACCTACATCTTCTGGACATTGTTCCTCATCTTCACTTTCAAGGAAGCCTTGTGCCATCCACAAATAAATCAATTCATCCTTTTTATATTTATGATCTTTTGGATATAAAGAACAATAAGCAAAACACTGTTTTAATTGATCAATTGCCAAACTGTCATAACTCAACTTTAAAATTGGCATGATTGAATTATTACCTTTACATAGTTTCCAAAAGTCACCTTCCAAGATAGCTGCCCAGTCACTTTCCCGCGATTTCGACCGCAACAGAGTTCCCATAACTCTCAGTGCCAGCGGAACACCTGCACATTTTTCAGCAATTTTCTTGCCAATAGACTCAAGATTTTGGGTCACTATTTGATCTTGGCCAAATGCCAATCTTTTCATCAAAGTCCAAGATTAGTCATTTGTTAATCCTTTCAAAAGATATGGCGTTTTTACACCCATTATGTTGGTTACCGTTTGATTACGAGTGGTCACTAAAATCTTGCTCCCTTGGGCACCGCACATCAAATATTTTTTCAAATGTAACCACTTTTCCCCATCCTCATTCCACACATCGTCGAGGACTAGCAAGTATCTTTTCCCTTTCAAATTCTGTTCAAGTTCATTTTGAAGTAGTTCCAATTGTTGGTCATTTACGTGTTTGCCAATTGATGATTCCAATATTTTTTTAACAAGTACTTTCACTTCAAACTCTTCAGAAACACACACCCACATTTCCTTATCCATCAAGCAAGTCATCTGCTTCGTAAAGCACTGGCTTGAGGTTCCTTATCCAGAGCTGGACGAGTTAGTCAGTTTGCTGCTTGTTGTCAGCATCGGCAAGCACAGCTTTGATTCCTTCAACCGTTTGCTTCAGCCTTTGGATCTCAGTGTCAACCCCATAAATGGAAGCAATCTCTTTGAAGCCCAATGACGCCAACTTGTTGATGAGACTTGTAGCCACACCATAGGGGATTCCTTCGGCCATCCTAATTCCAAGGCACAATGGGAGACTCTTCTGTGTTTGATGATTTGATCTAGCAAAGATGAAAGTGAGACGTTCTGACTGTAATTCATGGCCTATATAGAAGAAAAACGGTCATGCTAATAATTAAGCCCCATGACATGACAACCAACCAATCAATCAGCTAAAAAAAACTAAAATATATATTTTATTCTTTAAACTACATCAAATTTAAATTAAATCTTTCATTTTAAAATGTAATCATATTTTATTATTTAATTACAAAATTACTGTATAAATTTTATGAATCAATATTTTTCATTAAGTGATATTAACAATATTAAGATTGAAGAACTTAGAATACATTTTTAAATTTAAGAAATTAAATTAAAGCTGAATGTGCATTTAGAGAAGTAAACGTGTACTTTAACCGGTCAATGGATATGCAATTGCGCATTGGGGCAGGAGGCGAGGATATGCCCAAACTGGTCACATGTGCCATTGATTGAGCAGGGTACATCATAGAAAATATTTTCTAATGTATTGAATTAAATGAGCAGGGTACATCATAGTAATAATTTTTGTTTTTTTTACCAACTAGAACAGTTCATTGCTACTAAATTAAAGTCTAAATTACAAAGCAGCTGAGCAACATAGAACAAAGGAAGCAAATACAGACAGAGTAAACTAACTACACAAAACAGACTCCCACACATGTATCCTGGATCCAGAACATCATCCTTCAAATCCTCACAAAGCAAACAAACTAATTGTTGAGGGGGTCTTGTCAGTCAATCTGAACAGTATGACCCTCATAGTAAAGCTTTGACTGCCCAGTTAATCACTAAGTTCACTTATTTGAGAATTCATTTAAATGAATGGTTCCGTCATAGTTCCTTAACAACATAGCAATAATTAAAAAAGGCGTAGGAATGTAAATGGTAACAAGATTTTCTAGTGTTTATAAAGGAATTGTGGTTTGTATTAATTAAGAATTGATGTCACACAAAATGCTTCTTTTAAAGAGCCTAACGTGAAGATCCAGTGTTGCTACTTTGAAAAACTGTGCTGCGTACCTTTGGGAGATGGTAACAATGAGATTATTCAGTGGTTAAGGGCACCCAAAATTAAATATTGAAGGTAAATTAATAAAATTATGACCTCGGCACAAAAAAAGCCCAATTGCCACAAAGCTATCAATTCTGGAGAGGCTGCTACTTTGATATTTGGGGACTGGGGAGGCATGAACCAATAATTGTTTTTTTTAAATATATTTTTTAAAAATATTAAAAGTGTATATTTAGCAACGAATTTTTTTACCTCAAGCATCCATTACAATTAAATTTTAAAGGATGTAAATTAATAATCAATTAATAAATGTGAAAAGTTAGCAACGCCATTAACCCTCCTTAATTTGTTAATCCACTGGCATATGTTACTATTTTAGGGTTTAAGATTTCGTTTTGAGATTATTTAAATAATCAAAACCATTCATTTTTTTAACTTTTTTTATAAATGTTGCTCTAAATAATTTTAACTTTATAATGATAATTAAAACTACTCTGAAAGAAATCTGGAATCTAATGGCTCCTCGTAAAATTAAACGTTTTGTGTGGAAAATTTTATGCATTGCTCTTCCTACTTTTGCCAATCTACAACAAAGGAAAATTTGTGCTGTGCATGTATGTCACATTTATAAAGCTAAGACTGAATCTCTGAAACACCTTCTCTGCTTCTATCCTTGGGCAAAGCGAATCTGGTCCAGCAGTATCTTTTCTTTTATTTTTGAGGGAGAAACTGATTTTAACTTGAAAGAATGGTTAAATTGCTGTCTCACCACATTACAGATGTCAAAATGGAAGAAAGATCTCGTCTAACACCAATTGATGATTCCAATATTTTTTTAACAAGTACTTTTACTTCAAACTCTTCGGAAACACACACCCACATTTGCTTATCGAAAAGTTCCTTGGCTTTAGTGTTATTGTAGACCAGTTGGGCAAGAGCAGTTTTGCCTAAACCACCTATTCCCACAATAGCAACCAAGGAAACACGTTCATTTTTGTTATCAGTGTTAAGCAACAGATCAATAACCTCCTCCTCGCTCTTCTCCCTTCCAATGATATTCTCTTCATGCTTAGAACTAGTTTCCCTCCAGTCACCACTCATTTCATGCTTCATTTCAATGACAACTCTTGGATCTAAGTTCATCTTAGACATAGTTTCAGCAACAGCATTAAATCGCTTCATAATCTCTCTAATCTGGCGGGCAATTTTGGTGCGAAAAACAATCAGGTTGGAGGTTGAGAAAAAGTCACTCACCTTTCCTTTTGCATCCCTCTTGTGCAGCAAATGTTGAGTTTGGATCTCGTCAAGCAAGTCGTCTGCTTCGTAAAACACAGGCTTGAGGTCCCGTATCCAGTTCTGGATGAGTGCACTAGTTTGCTGCTTGCCGTCAGCATCGGCAAGCACAGCTTTGATTCCTTCAACCATCTGCTTCAGCCTTTGGATCTCAGTCTCAACCCCATAAATGGAAGCAATCTCGCGGTTTTGACGAAAAAAACCCCGTAAATCCAGCTGCGACCAATCATAGACCGCCACCTATCATCTTGTTTTCCAATTGGCGAGTCGAAAAAAGGTTTTTTTCGTCTGAACCTATATACAGTAAATTTTATTATCTAAATGCTGCACTTTTGAAAATATTAACCCATATATTACAGTCAAACTCATTCTTGAAGTGAACGAATTCAATTTTGTACTGAAATCGTTCTTCAGTAAATTTTATTATCTAAATGCTGCACTTTTGAAAATATTAACCCATATATTACAGTCAAACTCATTCTTGAAGTGAACGAATTCAATTTTGTACTGAAATCGTTCTTCTAAAGAACGACTTCAGTCTGACAGCACTCTTTTCGGAGCAAAATCGTTCACCACATGAACGAATTTAACATTTTTATTTTTTTTTTAAAATTTTTTTTGGAACTCGTTCACTTAAGTTATAAAATTTTTTTAATAAAAAATATTAAAAACGAAAAAATAATATTTAATAATTTTTTTAAATAATTTAATTTTCGTTTTTTAATTTATTTTGTTTTTTTTATATTTGTTTGATACTATTAAGATAGAAAGATATGCATGAAAATGAAAGCAGTGCATTTATAATTTGTCTCTTTTTTAAATTACAAAAGATGAGTAAATAAATTTGAAATTGAAAAATAACTTCTGTGTTAATTCAATATCTCCTTCCTCTCTTATCAGATCTTTAACAACCTTATCACTCTTAAACAATATTCAATGTTCCCTTCCTCTCACCTCTCTCCCTAATAATCATAGATGAGATGATTAGATAATAAATGTATAAGAGGAGAGGAAAGGGACATTGAAGCTTGTTCAAGTGTAATACGATTGTTGAAAATCTGATAAGAGAAGAAGGGGATATTAAATCAACGCGAAAGTTATTTTCAATTTTAAATTTATTCACTTACCTTTTATAATTTAAAAGAGAGAGAAATTATAAATGCACTACTTTCATTTTTCATGCCTATCTTTCTATCTTAATATTATCAAACATATATAAAAAAATAAAATAAATTAAAAAACGAAATTAAATTATTTAAAAAAATTATTAAATATTATTTTTTCGTTTTTTAATATTTTTTTATTAAAAAAATTTATAACTTTTGGAACTCGTTCACTTGGTGAACGAGTTCCAAAAAAAATTTAAAAAAAAATAAATATGTTAAATTCGTTCATGTGGTGAACGATTTTGCTCCGAAAAGACTACTGTCAAACTGAAGTCGTTCTTAAAGAACGATTTCAGTACAAAATTGAATTTGTTTACTTTAAGAACGAGTTTGACTGTAGTATATGGGTAAATATTTTCAAAAGTGCAGCATTTAGGTAATAAAATTTACTGTTTATAGGTTCAGACGAAAAAAACCTAAAAATTTTGGGGGTGAATTTGACCTTTTATCCAAATTAATATCCAAGTGATTATAATTTCCCCTCATTTTTAATTGAGTATTCGTAACCTTTCTTTCCTTTATGCCATGTTCTCGTTGTTTCACAAATCTTTATTCTTTAGTCATATTCGTGCAATTTTTTTATCATATTCTTGTAAAAACATATAGATACCTTATTTTTTTTTTTTTTTGATACAATATATAGATACCTTATTAAATGTTAGGGAAAACCACATCCACTTGTAGATTATTAGTTTCCACCACAAAATAAAAAACACACAGGACAATTTTGAAAGAACAACCAAGCTCTATTTTACTGCTAGGAGTTGGCTAAATATATTATATATTGTCATTGTATTGTATTCTATCAGTAATTAAATTTTTAAATAGATTATTGACTAAAAGATCTGATTCAATAATTTCATTAAATGTTATCTGTCATTTTTTAAAACAAATGTTGAAAAAAAAAGGTAACCCACTAAATTTGTTCTATTTTGGTTGGTCATAAAAAGACTAATTTTTTAAAAAATGTTCATAAAGAAAAAGTATTGCAACATATGATGCTTAATATAAGATTTAATTAATTTTTGTTTGAGAGATTAATATAATTAAATACATTACTTAAAAGTTAAAGTGTTTACATTTATAATTTTCTTAAACTAATTTTTCTGACTTATGAACCGATATATAACCTAATTGTATATATAAATAACTACATTTAAGTAGTATATTTAATTTTATTAATTCTAACAAAAGTCATCTGACTCTTTATTAAAAACTAGAGGTATTATATTTATTATTTGTCAACAAACTATCACTCACGATCCTTAATATAATAGCTAGTTAACTTTTTTAGAAAGATTAAAAAGTTAAATAAATTACTTGATCATAAAGTATGTTCTGAAATACTTATATATAACTATAGTGTACATTGGTTTAAAAGTGAAAATAAGAAAACCAAACCTGCTAAAAGCAAGCCAAGAAAGAAAAAAAACCAGAAATGTTTGTTGGCCCAAAAACCCAAAAAGAAAAAAGAAAAACCAGAAATGTTATGACAATATTCCTTACTTATTCTCGAATAACAATTATCAACTAATGCGATATGAAACAATAAATAAAATACCGCTTTAATTTAATTAGAGGAAGGTCCAAATTAAACAAAGCTGGTTCTGTTGAGCGGGACCCACACTGGCTTTAAAGCCTTCACACCGAGACCATTTAATATTTTATTATGCGGCCAGTTTTCTGTGTACGGAAAGACTACTTTGGGAGGGGAAAATGTTAACATTGAGATTAATCAATAATCCCGGCAAAAAAAAAAAACCCCAATTAGTACAAAGCTATCAGAGAGGCTGTTGCTTTGATACTTGACGATGCATGAACCGATAATTGTTTTTTTTTTGTTGAGTTAAGAATTGTTTTTATTCCAAAAATTTTTGTAGAATATTGTTATCCATCTGAAAGTTTTTTTTCTCTCGATAATATCATCCTAAAAGTTTTAAATAGATTCAATCTCACCATACTATAAGTTAATCGTCAATTGCTTCAATCAAGCTAACGATTAAAACTCACGTCCAACTAATAACATGGGTGAAATTGTTGTATTTTCATAATTCTGTGATAACATTGAATCTATTTACAACTTTTAAGATAATATTGCATCTAAAAAAATTTTTGAATGCCTAGTGATATTTTGTGAAAACTTTTGAGGTAAAAATAACATTTAATCCTTATTTTTTTAAAGGGTAAATGTGCAAATTTAATAACAAAATTATTAACCAGGAGGACACATCACAATTAATTTTTAAGGGTGTAAATTTATTAATAATCAATTAATAAATGTGTAAATTTAACAACACCGTGAATCCTCCCTAACTCCGTTAATCAGCTAGCACCCTTAAAAAGTTAACAGAGTTAAGAAAAGTTAACGACGTTGCTAAATTTATACCCTTATTAATAAAGTTAGGAAAAAATTTAGAGGGTGAAAAAAAGAACTCACCATCTCACTCAAGACATACATGTAACCATCAAAGATTATCCAAGTAAATTACATTATCATCATGGCAGTAAACATTGGAAAATTCTCTCAGATTTTTCCAAAGTTCTACCCAATGACTCTGAGAGATTTGCCTTCCACAAAACCAATCTACAAAGAAGAGTCAAACGCTTGCTTTATCCCTTTTTTTCTTCACCAGAAAACGCTTACTTTATACAGCCAAAAAGATGCTTACTTTATACTACCAATGATTTTAAATATAAGCCCTAATATTAAATATGAAAGTTAAACAATATGTCTACATTGATATTAAATACGATATCCCGATTCAATTTATCTCTCAAACCTATAATTCTTCCCCGAAATATCCTTATTCTTTGCATGTAGCAAGAGAGTTCCCAATCAAAAATAATTACAGTGCACATTATTAAAAAAAATGTGTTTAAAAAAAAGTAACACATATTTGTTACAAATAATTAGAATAATTTTTTTAACTTTACCAATTTAGTTATCTACTTTTTTTATATTAAGTACCAAAGCACTTCTGCATTGGTATTTGTATTTTAATTTTCTAGTTTTTATAAAGGACTTGTGGTTTGTTTTAATTAAGAATTTATTGATGTCACATAGCATGCTTTTTTGTAGACGTAAAGAGCCTAATGTGAAGATTCGGCGGTGCTTCTTTAAAAAACTTCGATGCGTCCAGTTTTCACTGTGCACGTGAAGACTACCTTGGGAGGGGAAAATGGGAACATTGAGATTCTTTTCTTTTTGGCTTTTTTTGCCAGAAGGTAACAATGAGATTAATCAAGGGAAAATTACACACTGGTCCCAAGCAAGAGAATTTATCAATGTAAGATCCCACAAAATCACCAAATAAGTCTGAAGTCCCAAGGGATTTGGAAGTAATTAAATCTAAATGTGCAATTACCCTTTTGTCCTTTCTCATGGGAAAAAAATACAACCCAAGCTTTTCTGCATTCACACACCTTCACCCTCGCTCAGTCTGGCTTCCACTCTCTCTCTCTCTCTCTCTTACACACACACACACACAGAGGGACCAAGGTGCGCGAGACCAAAGGTCACCAGGGGAGGAGGAGGAGACGACCAAAATAATTTTGCCAACAAGATTTGAATGAAATATGAAAGGGGTTAGGGTTCAAAACATGCGACTTCTCTCAACTTTCACTTGATCTCTCATCATGAGGTCCAAAACAGATCATCGTCCTTATCATCGTTGGTCGCCATCTTCGTCGTCATTGGTTGCTGTTATCCTTACGCTGGCATCATTATCGATGGCTGTTTTCATTGATACAGAAGCTTTATTCAATAGTTAGGGAACAATAAGCAGAGATCCTATCCCTTCGTGAACATATTGATGTTGCTTATGTGAAAGTATGAATTTTAGACCAGAAATATTATTTATTCATCATTGATATTTGAAGAAATTAATTAATTTTTTGCAGCAGAAATTAAGAATGGTATGTGGTTTCTTTGAAAAGCTGTAATATTTTAATTTCTTACTTTGACAAAGATAACTTCTATGTGCTGAGAACAATTGCTACGTAAATTGAAAATATGTTGTCAATATTAGCCTCGAAAGTTGTTAATATGGCTGATTGAGTTGTCAGTAATAAGTTTCTGATGCAGTGTGTCAGTAAAGATGGCAAGTACATCTAGGAAGCACATAGTATGTTTCTTTCATATTGGGAGACAATTTGTAAATGGAGAAGATGATATCTGATATGTGGGGGATAGTGTGAGAACAATAATCATTAACAAAGGCACAAAATTTGAAGAATTAAGAATGCTTATAGCATCTATTGTGAGAAAAGAAAGTGATGAACTTATTATGAAATTCACAATTTGCTTTGATGGTACAAATACATTGTGGACTTGGTAGATGATGAAGGGGTAGAGCATTTTATTAGTTTCAATAGAGAAAGTGGTCATATGTATGCTTGAGAAGATGGAAACGATAATACACAACCAACAAGGGAGGATGCAAGAGAGGAGGAATTTGTGTAACTTGTTTCAGTTTATTGAATTATTTTTTATTGTTGTCATTTATTACCATGTAAGTTGTCATTGAAATGATCCTGACTTGTAATTACGAACATCCTAAGTTGTTATTGGCTTCATGATGGATAACTTGGTTAGATGTGCAGATAGATCATGTATTTTTGCATGGACCTTGTTTAATGAAGAGCCACTGTACACACGATGCCAAAATACTTATGAGATGAACTTCATCAAGTGAAGATCATATGTTTGTGGTAGCTTGTAACCCATAGGAACAACTTACATGTTGATAATGTACTCTACATGATAGCAAGCAAGCAAGCAAGAAAGGAAGAGGAAGAAATAGATTTATGTGTATTTTGTTGTAAGGACCTTTTTGAATTTTGTATATATTGACACATTGAGCAAATGAAATGATTTTGGTTGTGCATAATTACCTTATTTTAACATTAAATATGTACTGACAAATTAATTAATGTTAATTTGTAATTACAACTGAAGCATCTTGATCGATAACTGAAATATCTTGATTGACAACTGAAACACATTAATTGAAAAGAAACATTACATTTGTACAGACAAATTGAGATTAAATCTGTAATGACAACTCATATACCTTAACTGATAACTGAAACACCTTGCTTGACAACTGAAACACATTAACTGACAACTGAAACATTAAATCTGTTTTGACAACTCAAGCACCATAATTGACAACCCAAGCACCAACATTGACAAGTTAGTGCCTGTCATTGACAACTGTCTAAACTCGCCAAGGCCAAACACCATATTGACAACTCAAGCATCATAATTGACAACCTGAGCATCTGCATTGACAAGTCAAGCACCAACATTAAATGACAATTGAATTGACTTTAAATAAGAACCTGAGCATAATAAATGACAATACACTTAATTGAAAAATTAATTTAAGCTGAAAACATTAAGTATATGTTGATAACTTAGAGTCCTTGATTACATGTAGCAGAATTATAGCACTATAATTACAAATTGTGTAACAACTGCTTAATTATAGCAACATATTAGTTTTTTCAGCTGCATAATTACAAGTAGTTTAACAACCCATTCAAAAAATCATATGGATTGTATGTCTATCTAATCAGTATCTTTTCTCATTGCATAAGCATCCATGTACCAAGGACATCCTTCGACCTTGCACTTAACTATGATCTTCACAAATTGATTTATAAACTTGTGTGCAATGTAGTACTTGTACAGAGTTTGTCGAAGGACTACTGCACTAGAAAACACTTGACCGTTACGAATGACCAAATCCTTCCATTTTGTGGAATTCATCTCGGGTATTGGTGTGGGCACCATTTCTACAGCACATGCTAATGATAGTGGCTCTTCATTAAATAAGTTATATGTACAAGTACACGATCCATCTGAACATCCAACCACGTTATCTATCCTGAAACCAATGACAACTCAGGGTGTTAGTAATTACAAATCAGGATCATTTTAATGACAACTTATATGATAATAAATGACAACAGTCAACAAGAATTCAATAAATTGAAACAAGATACACAAATTCCTCCTCTCTTGCATTCTCCCTTGTTGGTTGTGTATTGTCGTTTCCATCTTCTCCAACATACATATGACCACTTTCTCCATTGAAACTAATAAAATGCTCTACCTCTTCATCATCTACCAAGTCCACAAATGTACTTATACTATCAAAGCAAATTGTGAATTTCATAACAAGTCCATCACTTTCTTTTCTCACAATAGATGCTATAAGCATTCTCAATTGTTCAAATTTTGTGCCTTCATTAATAATTATTGTTCTCACACTACCCCCCACATATCGGATATCATCTCCATTTACAAATTGTCCCCCAATATGAAAGAAACATACTATGTGCTTCCCAGATGTACTTGTCATCTTCACTGACACCTTGCATCAGAAACTTATTACTAACAACTCAACCAGCCATATTAACAACTTTCGAGGCTAATATTGACAACACATTTTTAGTTCACGTAGTAGTTGTTATCAGCACAAACAAACTTATCATTGACAATTAAACCAGTCATATTAACAATTATCAACGCTTATATTTACAATACATTTTTAATTTACATAACAGTTGTTCTTAGCATAAAAGAGTTTTCTATTGACAATTAAACCAACCTGATTAACAACTACTAAGACATGTATTGACAACACATTTTCAATTTACGTAACAAGGGTTCTTAAAACACAAAAGCTTCATCTTTTTCATTTATTCCTACTAGAGGCAAGGCACAACTGACCAGAAACAGAGCATAAATTACCAAAAACAGAGCATATTTCATTGTCAATCTACAATATACTATCACCCTTTTAATTTGTTTTATATAACAAATAGTGAAGGGCCAAAGAAAGTTAAACACAGAATCTATTGCACATTTGTCTTCGAAGCATATGATGGAAACTATAAAAACAAATTAATTAAGAGATTGATCAGATATAAAAACACATCAGTTCACCCATTACATGCGTGTATATTTATAAACCTATAGAACAAGATACATGTACTTGAAGGATTGGTTCAGTGAATGAAGAGTGAATGGCATCGAAATTCGAAATAAATCAATTAGTCCAAAGGTTTTGTTATGTTAGAAGAAAGCAAGCAGATAAAACTAGGAAATAACTCATTACTCTATTAGGCCAATGGAAACTAGATGAAAGACTTGTAGAACCCTTCATAGATGTGAACATTCTTTCCAATTGTTAACTATTTTGACCACAATCGACTAATAGTAAACTTTAAAATACACTAATCAATCAATAGCCCATTGAAACAAGGAAACAAAAGGAACGGGGAAAAAAAGCATGACAAGAACATATATTTTCTGACCATTAGAGGGAATCTAATTGATTATAGAAACAAAGAAGAAATTGGGTTAACCAATTACCTTAAAAAAAACTAGTATTGACTTTGAGAGTGGAGAGAGAAGCAGGCCCTCGTGGAGTGAAGAAGAAGATGATAAAGCGTTGGCTATTTGGCAATGGTGAGGCGACGGCGGCGATGGGCTAGCAATGTCACAGCAACCTCAAAACGATGGCAAAGGGGCGATGGCTGAGAGACAGAATGGGGAGAACACGAAAAGCAGGCCCCTGTGGAGTGAAGGAGAAAATGATAAACTGTTAGCAATTTGGCAATGGTGAGCCGGCAGCGGCGATGGGCGAGCAATGTCATGGCAACCTCAAAATGATGGCAAAGTGGTGAGGGCTGAGAGACAAAACGAGGAAGAACAACAGAGAAATATTGGAATCGAACTCATATTTGCTTTTAAATAAACAAGGACAATAACGTCTTTTCACAATTCCATTTAATCCATTTCAGGTCCCTTGGGATCTGGAAATTATTTGATGATTTCCAGGGACTTCTTTGTAGTAAATTCTGTTGCTTGGGACTGCAGTGTAATTTCCCCATTAATCAATGGCTAAGGCCTAAGGGCACCCAAAAAAAAAATGTTTAGGGCAAGTCAATAAAATTATGACCTTGCAAAAAAAATGGAGTTACTAACAAATAGTTGGTCGAGCTGGTAAGTGGGCTCACCCCCGTAAGAATGAGAACGGGTATTTGATTTCCGGGAAGCGCTTTTGTTGGAAGAGAGGACAACCCTGCCTATGTGGGCAGTACTCCTACCCCTCGAATCCAGATAAGTCTAACTACCTGTTGGTGATCGGGACATTAGCTGGTTTACACCACAAAGAACATATGGAGTTGTCTGTGCCTGTCGCTTTCGCTCTCGTGAAGTTGTCAGTACTGGGAGTCTGGGACCCACCATCTCAGAAATAAAGAATGCACCCCCTCCCTCTCCCAATTTATAAAAATTGAAATTACTTTGTGGGGGGCATATGCATGTGCTTTCCCTTCTCAAATGACCCGGCCTTCACGGGTCAAGGGTCATTCAAACATCTGCCACCCACGGGGTCCCCCTCCTTTATCTGACGTGGTCCCTCATGTGCCACCTTCCTACTTGGCCCCACCACTTCCTCAGCTTCCTCGTTGACAAAATAAAATCCACAAGCAAAATATATCAAACCCCATTTTGTATTCGTGCAATTTTTTTAACATATTCTCATAAAAACATATACATACCGACAACTTTAAAAAATATATCAAAGTTTTAAGTAGATTGTTAATAAAAAATCTGATTTAATAACTTCATTAAATGTTATCTGTCATTTTTTACAACAAATGTTGCAAAAAAGCATCAACCAATTTTGTTCTATTTTGATTGGTCATAAAAAGACTATTTTTTAAAAAAAAGAAAAAGTATTACAGTATCTAATCCTTAATATAAGATCTAATTGATTTTGTTTGAGAGATTAATAAAATTAAATACATTACTTAAAAATGTTTATATTTATCATTTTTCTTCAAATTAATTTGTGTAACTTATAAACTGATATATAATATAATTATATATAAAAATACGTTTAAATAGTGTATTTAACTTTATTAATTTCAACAAAAGTCATCTTATTCTTGTATCAAGAACTATATGTACTATATTTATTATTTTTCAACAAACTGCTACCATCAATCCTTATTATAAGAGACAGTTGACTGTTTTGGGAGATTAAAAAAGTTAAATAAATTACTTAATTATGATATATATTCTGAAATATTTATATATATCATTACATTATATATTAATTTATAAGTTAGCTAAATTATTTTAATGAAAAATGATAAATATATCAATTAATTAGCTTTATTAATATCTCAAAAAAAAATCAACACATTATTATGTTAAATTGCGGATGTAGTATTTGTGGATGCAGTATCTGCTTAATCCATACGATGCAGATGCAGGACACAACAGACTTTGAAGGCTATCTGAGTAGTAGTAAATACATGCAAATACAAAGACTCTTCACTGTCCGTTGCCACAAAACTAATTGCTCAAGAATCCATCTGCTACTAGTAGTGTAGTACTAATGTCCCGTTTGGTACGCGGAAACGATTTTAATGGAAGTGGAAATGGAATTGGAACCGGAAGTGGAAGTGGAAGTGGAATTAAAAGTATGTTTGGTACACTGGAAGGAGTGAGATGTTATTTTAATTTAATATTTACATTTATAATGTAAAAGGATTAATATACCTTTATTTTTTTTAAAAAAAAAGTCCAGAACTACTTTCCACTATCCCTTCACCCACTATCATCGGGTCTCCAAGCAACCATCACCAGAAAAGTAGAAAACCAGGAAGAATGATGGATGAAAACATTACTTAAAAATGTTTACATTTATCATTTTTCTTCAAACTAATTTGTGTAATTTATAAACTGATATATAATATAATTATATATAAAAATATGTTTAAGTAGTGTATTTAACTTTATTAATTCCAACAGAAGTCATCTTATTCTTGTATTAAGAACTATATGTACTATATTTATTATTTTTCAACAAACTGCTACCATCAATCTTTATTATAAGAGACAGTTGACTGTTTTGGGAGATTAAAAAAGTTAAATAAATTACTTAATTATAACATATATTTTGAAATATTTATATATATCATTACATTATATATTAATTTATAAGTTAGGTATATTATTTTAAAGAAAAATGATAAATATATTAATTTATAAGTTAGGTACATTGAATATGATTATCTATAATAAAAGGATACCCATGTTTGAAAAAAACAATGGCAGACTTAGCATAGAGCTGGTAATGTGGGCCAACCCGCAGGGTGCGGGTTGGCGGCGGGCTCAAAAGACCCGCCTACATATAGGTTAGGATTTTCCCAACCCAACCCGCCATGGCGGGTTGCCCGCCACTTTTTTTTTTAAAAAAAATTTTAATTTTTTTATATTTTTCTTAGTCATAATATATTTTTAGCTTACGTTTAAAATATCTTTTTTATTTGTTTCAATACCTCAAATAATTTTTTTTTCATAAATTTAATTAATAAAAATACATCATAACTTGAACATACAAAATCTAATTCAAATTTTATATAATACAACTTAAAGATATATAATGCACTTTATAAGATTGAATTTAAACTAAATATAAATTAATCAAATGATCAATAGACATACAATATTAATTAGGTTTACATTATGATTAGATGTTATCCACATATCTTTTATAAAACAATTTTAATTTTTTTTAAAAAAAAAAGGTTGGCGGGCTAACTCGCGGGTTGAGCCCGCCGCGGACCGGGCTCAAAACACCCGCTTATATATGGGTTGGGATTTTTCCAACCCAACCTGCCATGGGTGGTTGGGCCCATATTACCGGCTCTAACTTAGCATAAGAAGTCCCAATGTTTATACTTGACCTTTCTTGTATTATTTGCCCTGTCTTGTCCATATGCAAGAAATATGTTTCTTAAGTCTTGAAGCCATGGGCCTAATTCCAGGTTTCAACTATTACATCTTTTCTTCACATGTAAGAGGTGTTCTACTCTAGTGTGTATCTAATAATCTAAATGTGTCGACGCTTCATTAAAATGTAGGTTATGCAGGTTAGATTCAGATGGCCTTTGGTATGCCAAATATTAAAGTAGGAAAAAAACAAATGACACCAACATGAAAAACCCTCTAATATTGAGAGGGGAAAACTACAGGCCAACTCCGAAAAATTCCACCATATCAAAAGTCATTACATTTAAACAAATGATTAATATAAAATTACAATCAGATGTGGCAATTTTCATAGTGCCAAATGAATAAAAAAAACTAATCCATGGTGATTTCACAAATCTGAGTGATATTACTCTATTCAATTCCTCTTTGTCAAATATGTAGATGGAACCTGAGATTTATAAACATATGCTCTTTACCCTGCAAAAAGAGAACAACCCAGATGTCAAAAAGTTCAAATTCTATTAGCCATGCGTCTTCCATTTTCAAAGCATTAATTAGTAAGGGGAGCGGAGTTTAACAACTTGAAGCATTCTAGTAATGAATTCTTATATGAAGTTGAAAAAAACTGGAGTAGTACGTTTTGCTTTGATGGAGTATTTATAGATATCATAATAGAAGGTATTTTTCTTAATGGCATAATAGTTACTAAAGAGTGTACCTTTAGATGTGAGAAATGAAGGGTTAGATTTGATGCCAATCGTTGCTTATATATGGATGTGAGCAATTTTTGGCCACTCTACTCCTCTTCCTCCCTCCTTCTTTTTCTTTTTTTTCTTTCTTGCCAATGGTAAGAGCAAGTAGGAGCTTTTTGCTAAATCCATTTTGCATGAATCATTTTCCAAACATCACATACTTCATCTTATCGGTCTTTTTGCCCGAAAAGTCATTTTGGGCCATAAGAAGGCGTTCCCAAACACACACTTTTTCTCATGTTTGGGTAAACTCACGGGAGGAAGGAATTTTGCTCCAAAAGGAGCTTCCATGGAGAAGTACCTAGGTCACGTTTTAGGCAGTTTGAAATTTTTTTTTATTTTTTATCATTTATTTTTTAAAATTATCACAATATATAAAATAATATATATAAATATGAATATGTCTTATTTAATGATATTCATATTATTTTCAGTCATTTTCCATTAAAATTTACTTCTCAAACATTTATTTAAATAAGTTTTCCTTTGCACAAAAAGTCACTTCTGCAACTTATTATTCAAATATAAATCACATAAAAAAAGCTAACTTTTACCCTATCTGCGTTTTTCAAAAGTTATTATACGAAAAAATTATTTCTGCTACCATTTATCCAAATAGGTCTAATACAAACAAGGCCATGATACACTATATAACTTCGGTTAGACTATTTTTAGGGAGATTAAAGAATTTAATAAACTACTTTAGATCATATATATATATATTCTGAAATTCTTATATATATCATTATATCATATATCGATTTATAAATAAAGCAAATTAGTTTGTGGAAAAAAAATAAATTTATTAGTTTATTTATCTTCTATAATCTCCCAAAAATAATCAACTAATTTTTCTATCAAAGACTAGAAGTAGTAATATAATATCGGGGGATGGAATGATAAAATTGTTGGCTAAATTTCGATGTTATTTATTTGTCTCCTCAAAGGAAGTGTCATCTTCATATCAAATGGTACAATATTTGTTTTTGGGTGATAACAAGTGGTCACAATTTGAACAAAAAGGAAAATGGCACAAAAGCTTCCATCCGTTTCTCTGAGAAACTAGCTACATCATTTCTATTAAACCTGTGCTCTACAACTATAGGCGACTCTCTAAACTTGTGGGAAATGACAATTTGTATCTCTTTAGCAATATAGTGATGGTCAAGGTTACATTCTACTATTTTATATATCTCCTCTAGTCTTTAATATCAAACCCGATTGATTAATTTGAAGAGATTACAAAAATTAAATATATTACTTTAAATTATTTAATTTATCATTTTTATCAAAATTAATTTATTTGACTTATAAATCGATATATAAGTTAACTACACACATTAGAAATATTATATAATGTACGCTATAATTGAAAATTTGTTTAGCAGTTTTTAATATTCCCAATTGCTTTAATGACCAGAGGTAACACTACTCACTTACATTATGCCAATAAAATCGTCAAAATAAGAGAGTACGCGTGTGTGTTGAGATCATGAATGAAAATCCAAACATATACATATGACTGTCTCCACAACATTAATCTTCATGCAATAATAATGATTATGCCCTTTCGGCTTCCTTTAAATTAGTTAGCTGGATTTAATATAAAGGACCAAACAATAGTAGTAGAGAGTGACATACTTAATTAAATGGTGCAAGTGATCATAAAATGAATACAGAGGTAGAGTCTTTATGTATAGGATTGGCATTTGAATGATGAAAGTTGAACAACTTTGTCCCATAACAACCGAAGTCCCATAAGGTTTAATAAGACACATTATCCTTCCGAAATGTATCTTGTGTTTAAACAGGCAAAATACTTTTCACTAGAATCAATGCTTGTTGATTCTTCTTTTATTTGGCTCATGTGTACATATTTTGGTTGATCAATACATGGTTACAATTCATGGTTTTTCGTCCCAAGGAAAAGAAAAGCTTATAGCCTCATTTCCTTCATAACGTGGGCAATGAGCAATATTGACTAGAGTCCAACTATTATTATAGAACAAACAAGTAAATAAAAAGTTTGAATTCAAATTCAGATGGAAACTTGGAAATCTTAAGGATGCAATCAAACCCAATTTTAATCGTGAATTTCATACAATTAATACAATATATATTAACAAAATTTCCAGTAGTGACTGCTTTCCTTTTACCATCAATTATGGTAAGTCGGTAACATGTTGAAAACTTTCATTTTGTAAAATAGTACCATTGTCACTAACTTTTGCCTAGGGAAATTTTGGTAAATCTTTTCTCATAAACTTTTAATGCAATTAAAGGACATCATAAACTTAAAACGCTACAAAATTTTATAGGATACTAAATATATTAAAAATTAATTTAGGCTATTGAGTGTTACTAAGGAAAATATTTCAGATACCTGATACTAATTAACCCATTAAGATTTTAAGATTTACAACTGAGTACTCATGATTGCCAATCGATTTATCACAATTTACAACTGAGCATATTTGTTAACTGCATGAACATGAAGGCTATTTTTACCCATTTTTTTTTTAAAAAAGTAAATCGATCCTTCTTTCTTTGTAATTATATACTTTTGTGGTCCGAGCTATTCATTGTCTTCCACGGACCTTTCCCTCCCATGGCTTTCATTTCTCTCAAAAGAATTCCCTTTTTTGCTTTTCAGGAAAAAAGTTGAACTTTGCTTCGTGTTCTTCTATCTACATCGAGCGATGAGCTGAATCTGAGTTCATAACTTCGTCGTCTACAGCAATTATGTCTTCCTGGGCTTCTTCTTCTTCTTCATCCTCCAAATCCAAATTGACGTCCTATTTCGATGTCTTCCTAACTTTCAGTGCGACCAAAAATTTCAACGAAGGCGTTCTGGTAAGATCTCTGAGAGATGAAGCCGTCAAAGTCTTCGTAGACTGTATGTATCCATCGGCGATGGCCGCGCCTCTGTCTTCCGCAATGGCGGCCATGGAAAGTTCTAGAGTTCTTATGGTTATTTTCACACCAGAATTCCTTAGTTCCTCCAACAAATTGTTTCTTGCGAGGCTCCAGAAAGTAATGGAGTGTCACAGATCTAGGAATAGACCGGTGTTTCCTGTATTCTGGGGAGCGTTGCAGAAGCAAGTGGTTCAGCATTTGGCTGCGCGATATAAGGATTTGGACTGGATCGGAATCGCCGTTGAAGCTGCGTCGCGATCTGGCTTCAGACTGCCCACTGATTTCAGGTAATAATACAGCTGCCGCTTCTTCTTCTGCTGCTGCAGTATCAATCAGGATCTGCTTGGTATTCGTTATGATTTACTTTATGTGGATTGAACAAGTCAATGGTTGATCGAACTTTTGTGTGTGGTAAGAAAGCATAAAGGGGGCAAAAGTTAAATAAATAAATTAAGGATAGTATATAGTCCCGTGCCTTTCTAAACGAATAATTAGCTTATTTTTTTGGCCCAAAAAAATTAATTTATTTATTTCTATTTAAAAGGAATGTTTAAAGTTTGTTTAACTTTTTGCCCACGGAGTCTAAATCAAGAAAGTTTTAAAAACGGTTTAAGGTGGAAGATGAGTTGCATTGGTATAATGTTTTAACTAAATTTTCATTAGTGGAGTTTAGTGGAGTTTCCTACTAACATGAGCTTATATGATAAATTTGCAACTTAACCAGTGCATAAGTAAATTTTTTTGTTTTTTGCTGATTCTGAAACTTTCTTTTGTCCAGCGAAGACAGTGAGATTATGAGTAAACTTATGGCAGAACTAGATAAATACTTGTTTCGCAATCTTCCACCCCATCCAGTGGGATTACTCAGTCGTGTGAAAGATGTGCTTCGTCTGTTAAGAGGTGGGAATTATTCCATGATCGGAATATGGGGTGTTGCAGGTGTGGGTAAAACTACTTTTGCCAAAGCTATTTATGATAGAATCGGTGGCAGGTTTAGGAGAAAAAGTTTTCTTGCAAATATCAGTAATGAATGGAAGAAAGATAATGGTCTAGTTCATCTACAACATCAACTTGTTTCAGATGTTAAGATGGGAACTAGTCCAATAATGAAGGAGGCACTCTCAAATAAGAATGTACTGGTAGTATTTGATGATGTGAATCATATAGACCAACTCATAGCGTTATGTGGAAGTAGTGATCTGTGCTTTAGCAAACGAAGTTTGGTACTTGTTACATCAATAAATAAGGATCTACTTCTTGGTCTCAGACTCTACTCTTATGAAATGAAGACGCTAGATGAGAGTGACTCTCTTGAGCTTTTCAGCTGGCATGCATTTCAGAAATTTCGTCCAACATATTCTTTCATGGATCTTTCAATGAAAACAATAAATTTTTGTGAAGGACTACCATTGGCTCTTGAAGTTATTGGTTCTCTTTTTCATAAGACGACAAGACCAAAATGGAATGCTGTGTTGAAGAAATTGGGAGGCATTCCTCACGGTCAAATTCAGGAGAAACTCAAGATAAGCCTCGATTTCCTAACCGATTCAGAAAAAGATTTATTCTTTAATGTAGCTACCTTCTACGTGGGTATGAACAAACATGATGTTACACAATTGTTAAAGGGCTCAAGATTTCCTGTAGAAGAGGCAATGCAGGAGATTATAGAGCGGGGACTCGTAAAAGTTGATATGAGTGACAGGCTTGATGTCCATGATTTGCTGCAAGAAATGGGAAGAGAAATAAATCCTAAAAAGATCAAGCATGAATTTATCTATGAAGTATTTTTGAGTTTTAGAGGTGAAGATATACGTAAATCTTTTGCCACTCATCTTTACACTGCTCTAAAGAAAGCAGGTATTGAGGTCTTCATGGATGAACAGGGCATTGAAAGGGGTGAAATCATTTCTTCCTCTTTATTGCAAGCAATTGAAAGTTCTAGAATGTCGATAATTGTATTCTCAAAAAATTATGCTGACTCTAGTTGGTGCTTGCAAGAATTAGAAAAAATCATGGAGTGTCACAAAACAACTCATCAAGAGGTTTTACCAATATTTTATGATGTGCAACCATCTGAAGTTCGTAAACAACAGAATACTTTCGGAGAAGCATGGAAAAGACTCACACTAAGAAACTCAACTAGCAAATTGAAGAAATCGATGATCCATTGGAAGAGAGCACTCATTGAAGCTGCGAATATATCTGGGTGGGACTTGCATGAATGGAGGTACATTTGATTATCATTCTTTTTTGGTGAACAAGTTTGATTACCTTTTACCTGTCAGTATGTGATATCTTTGAATTCCTTGAGTTATTCCTATTGGTGATATGCGCTTCAATATATGATAACAATCTTATTTAATAGTTGATTGTATGATTAAGCTGCATACTCTGACAAACCACACTATGACCACTAAATAAATCTTAAAAATAGAGAAGATGCGACAGAAGAAGGGGTTGAATTTAGTTTCATGCATAACAAATACCATTAAACAAATTTTAGCTAGCATCGACGTTAAGATGAAATAGATCCAATTATTTAGAAAAGAATTGTCAGTCTTCAAGATTAATAATTGAATGCCAAAAGTGATCCTGATATAAATGTAACTTGTTTTTGTCAGAACTGAAACAGAGTTGATTGACGATGTTGTTGAAACTATTACAATGAAGCTAGACAGCAAAGATTTGTTTGTTGCTCACTACCCAGTGGGAGTGGAACCTCGTGTGCAAGATATCATCAAGTTGCTGGTCAATAAATCAAATGAGGTTATTATAGTAGGGATATGGGGAATGGGGGGGATTGGTAAAACCACTATTGCTAAGGCCATCTTCAATGAAATTGGCCAAACTTTTGAAGGAAAGAGTTTCCTCGCTAATGTGAGGGAAGTGTGGAAGCAAGATAATGGTCAAGTTTATCTGCAAAAACAAATTCTTTCAAGCGTCTTTAATGCGACAAGAGTGAATCTTACAAGTATAGAAATGGGGACAACTCTGATCAAGAAAATGCTTTGCAAGAAAAGGGTACTTATTGTTCTTGATGATGTAAATAATGAAGATCAGTTGAAAGTTTTATGTGGAAGTCATGAATGGTTTGGTCAAGGCAGTAGAATAATCATCACTACTAGAGATGAACGGCTACTCAAGATCCTTGGAGTGGAGGATCATAAAATATATAATATGAAAGAAATGAATGACAACGAATCTATTGAGTTTTTTAGTTGGCATGCGTTTAAGCAACCAATCCCTGAAAGAGATTTTGTTGAATTTTCAAGAAGCATAGTTTCTTACTCAGGAGGACTGCCGCTAGCTCTTGAAGTTCTTGGCTCCTATTTGTTTGATAGGGAAGCATTGATATGGAAAAGTGTTTTAGAGAAACTGCAACAAATTCCAAATGATAAAATACATGAAAAGTTAAAAATAAGTTATGATGGTTTGAGTGACAAAACCGAGAAAGATATATTCCTTGATATATGTTGTTTTTTTATTGGCAAGGAAAAAAGCTATACTACACAAATATTGAATGGTTGTGGACTTCATGCTGAAATTGGAATCATTCGTTTAGTAGAGAGGAGCCTTGTAAAAGTTGGCAAGAAAAATAAACTTGATATTCATGACTTACTACGTGACATGGGAAGACAAATCATTCTTGAGCAATCACCTGAAGAACCTGAGAAGCGGAGTAGATTATGGTTTTATGACGATGTTTTAGATGTGTTAAGAAATTGCACTGTAAGATTGTCTTTCAATTGCTTACAATTATATTGTTTAAGTTGTTTCTTCAATACTCATGTTGCACTCCGAATTTTCAAGTTGAATTTTGTGTGTTTAAACGTTTATCACATTTTGCTTGTTTGTGTTATACTACTAGTATAGGTTTTCATAACTGAAATATCGTTTTCTTTATTTTCCGTTCCTTTAACAGGGAACAATAGCAATTAAGGGATTGGCTTTAAACATGTCAACAAGCAATTCAATATCCTTGAGTACCAAAGCATTTGAGAACATGAAGAGGCTTCGTTTGCTCCAACTTGATCATGTACAACTTGCTGGAGACGTTGGTTATCTATCAAAGGATTTAAGATGGCTTTGTTGGCATGGATTTCCCTTTGAAAAATTGCCAATGAATTTAAGTCTAGAAAAGATAGTTGCCATAGACTTAAAGTGGAGTAATCTCAGAAAAGTATGGGAGAAAAGCCAGGTATTCACAATTAAAATTTTTAAATTAAGCACCAGTTATAATAGTTTTTTTTTTGCCAACCACCAGTTATAATGGTTGTATTAATTTGTTTTCATATGCTTTATTCTTTCCATTTATAGTGTGATTTATTTTAAAATGTTCTCTTGGTGCAGATGCTAGAGTGTTTGAAAATTCTCAATTTGAGTCACTGTCATTATTTGACGAAAACACCTGACTTTTCAAACTTGCCATATCTTGAAAAGTTAATACTTAAGGATTGTCCATTTCTGTCTTTGATTCACCCCTCCATTGGAGATCTCAAGTGTATTATTTTGTTAAATTTAAAGGATTGCAAAGGCCTCAATCATCTCCCAAAAGGTATATATAAATTAAAATCCTTGAAGACTCTAAATCTTTTTGGTTGTTCAAAGATTGAAAAGCTGAAAGAAGACATTGAGCAAATGGAATCCTTAACAACTTTGGTGGCTAATCAAACTTCCATAACACAAGTTCCCTTCTCATTAGTGAGAATGAAAGGTATTAAATATGTGTCAGTTTGTGGCTATGAAGGATTGTCACGTGATGTATTCCCATCCATTGTTTTGTCTTGGATGTCACCAAGAATTCATTCGAAGTCCCTCCTACGAGCATTTAATAGGATCATGCCATCTTTAATCAAGGGTCTGTCACACCCTTTATTTTCTAGAAGCCATGAAGTGTTAGAAGCAAGACCAAGTACATCTCAAGATTCGTGTGGAGCCCAAGCGTTAATTGGTTCTCATGAGCAATCTCACACAGAAAGGTTAGAGACATTCATGAGTTCTTTAACTATTCAGATAGGCGGCTTCAACAAAGTTATGGATGCACTTTTAAAGAGTATTTCGCAGGTTATTTCTTTATCTCTCTACTTCCACCTTTGCATATATTATCTCAACATTAATGCAAGAACACCTCCCTCTTACGTGTGCGCGCGATTAATTAAATAGGTTTCAGGTAACTAGTTTTGAAACTTAAATGTTCAATAATGTAATGCTTCAATCAATATCACATTGGTGTAATAATGTAGAATACACTTATAAAAATTTTTACATGTATATTAATGTGTTGTAATGCATTTTATGCTTACCATTCAAGGCAATTATAAAATTTTTAGCAATCCTTAGAAACCACCACAAATGCAGTTTCCATTAGAAATAGGTGGTTCAATACTTCTGTTGGTCTATGCTTAAGCCATATGTCTGCCAAGTTCTAAGAAAGAGTAATTAGAATGTAAAAATTATGTATGCTAAATGTTAAACTGTCATGATGATTTTCATTAATGCGAGCATTATAGCATTATATTTCTTCTGTTCTCAATTATTTTCTTGTGTTCGTGGAATAGAAATGGAGTGGAGGGTTTGACTGTTCTCTTCCTCAAGATAATTATCACGATTGGCTACGTTTTGAGAATGAAGGATCTTCTGTATCATTTAAAATGCCTCCAGTTGTTGGTCGTTGTTTATTAGGAATGATAATCTGTGTCATATATTCATCTTCCCAAGATAGCATGACATCTGTATATCCTGTTGGCATCATGATCAAGAATTTCACAAAGGGTACCATGGACTTTTATAAAAGAGATGCTTCAACGAGTTCTTCTGATGATGAGTGGCAAAAAATAAGACTTAATCTGGAGCCTGATGATGAGGTGGAAATTATTATCAATTTTGCTCAAAAACATATTTTGAAGAAGACTATAATCTATCTGGTATACGCTGAAGGAACTAAACTCAGCATCACTTGATAATGTTAAAGCATTGATAAGAAAGAAGGTTTGTAATTTTTTTTTTTTGTCAGTTGGGATTGTCATATAAGATTTGCATGTGTTTATTGTGAATGTATTTTAATATTTGTTTCTATGTATATAATGTTGCAGGGCTTCATTGAAAGGAAAAGGGATGTTGAAGAATGTTGGGTAGAAGGCTTTAGGTTATGCCACTCCTTTACTCTTTTTTTTTGTCTTTTTTTTATTTGCTGAGTTAGGGCTGCACAATGAACAGGTTAAGTATCAGCCTGAAGGATTGGGTTGGTCTTTGTCGTATGATGACTGGTCCAGTCCGACCAAGCCTGGGTTGGACTTAGTCCATTAGGTTACTGGACTGATTTCGGTCCTTTGCCTTTTTTTTTTTACTACTAAAACTTGAAGCTTGTATGAAAGGCATATTTTACAAAAAGCTTGATCCAGTCCGATGAAGCTCTATTTTTTTTTGGCCAATTGAAAGGCCTATTTTACTTACCCACATACACACAGTAAGAATTTATGTTCTATCTGCAAATTCTTACCCCATACACTTTGAAAAAAAAAATCAATATCTTTGCTCTTCATCTATAAACATGTCTAGCTAGTAGCCTAGTACATTGGACAAATAGCATCTCATCACATCCTTAAGCACATTCCAACATAATGTTTTTAAATAATGAATAAGAACACCTGCACACGCCCCATCTAGCAACTAAAAATGGGTTACTTTGTCTTCCTAATTAACTTCCAGACCACAATGAGTCATTCATTTACAAAGAATTTTTTTATTCATACTTTTAATTCTCTTGCAGTTTAGAAACAGAGACCCAAATACTCAAAACTATGAAATAACTATTCAGTTAGCCGTTATGAATAGAGACCCAAAACTATGAATCAACTCTAAATTCCCCCTTAATGTTCTGGAGCTGCATAACGATCACTAGATAAATAAACGGACCAAATCCAAAAAAGAGTGAAGAGAGGGTGTTGCATGGCAGTAGTAATAGATACGTGGCAATAGAGTAATAAATATGTGGCAGTAGGATGATCAACAGTTTAACTACTTCGGTGCTATTCTGTTATGCAATGTAACCGCCTTTTGTTATGCGAACTTCGATGAGAGGATATAAATGCTCTCAAGTGTACCCCATGAGGGTGCGGAATAAAATACTTAGATACTTATTTTTCTCCTTCTCTCTATGTTTTGTCTTTCTTTCTCATTGGCCTGTACCAATTTGGTATCAAAGCCACTCTCCGGGTCTCATGGCTCTGGAGACACAATCAGTAGAACGTCTTGTCGAGATTGAACAGCACCTGGATGAGACTCGCGTTTGCCTGCAGTAGAACTCCACAGATATTAGCGACATGAAAAACTCCATTTCAAGAATTGAGGCTTACATGGGAGACCTTGCTACGAAGTTCACTAGTTTCACTTCAGTCAATCCTCCGCCTAACGGTGCAACCTCATCTTCCACTCCAGGACGCCAACCTCTGATACCTCAGTTTGGATCCTTTGGCGCAACGAATTCAGCATACGCACCTCCCACCAAGCACAGCCGGCTAGACTTCCCACGATTTGATGGAATTGATTTTTGTGGTTAGGCCTATCGATGCCGTCAATTTTTTGCCATTGACAACACTCCTTTTGATCATAAAATCCACTTACTGAGCATTCATTTTGAAGGGAAGGCTCTCAAATGGCATTTGAATTTCATGCGGAAACGATCTGAATTGGATGTGACTTGGGACAAATATTTCAAGGCAATGGAAGATCATTTCTCTGAGGTATGACGCATTAGTGCCATGGTTGAAATCAAGAAGCTTTACATGACTAGCTCGGTGGATGAGTACATTGAACAATTCGATGATCTACTCGCAGAGGTTAACATTCCAGAATCAATTGCTATGGATTGCTTCCTCAAAGGCCTGAGAGATGATATTCAATCATTAGTGGATGCATTCAAGCCTTCCTCATTGGCGAGTATGATGCAAATGGCGAGAGTACAATCACGCACACTGGACGCGGTTTATAATCACGTTCCCTCCCTTGTTCCTACTGCCAGTAGGAGTTTTCCCACCAACACTGGGGTGTCCACTACAATAATAGGGTCAACACCATTAAACTCTTCTACCTCCGCCAGTTCCACTAAAACTGCGACAAGCGATAAGAATACTCTTCCGAGATCATCTTTCACAACGGGTAATAAGCATGCTCTCACCTTAAGCAAGACAGAAATGGAAGATCGCCGGCGTAAAGGCTTATGCTATTGGTGCAATGACAAGTACACGACCAGCATAAGTGTCGCGAATCACGGGTAATGATGATCATTGTTCCAGAGCATGCTGATGATGAATTCTTGGATGCTTTTGATAACCTTGACATACCAGTTCACAATGACAAGACCGAAGGTACCATTAACGCAGTCGAGGGGCGTGACGAATGCTCTACCCTTAAAATCTGTGGTTTTATCAAGAAACAATAGATATTGATTTTAATCGATACAGGAAGTACACACAACGTAGTCAACGCTATGTTGGCCAAGAGACTACATCTTCCTATTCAAGAGGGCGTTGGGCTGAGAGTGACAGTTGCCGGGGGTCATCGCCTCTTTGTCAATAATTTTTGCAGAGGCCTTAGGTGGTCCATGGCTGACCATGAATTTTCTGATGAGTTTTTGGTTATGGATTTAGCAGGGTTTGATATTATCTTAGGTGCCCAATGGCTAAGGAAACTTGGGCGCATAATTCTGGACAAGCAGGAGCGTTATATTGGGTGCATAAGTGCCTAATGTCTCAGACATACAATTATTAATGATATGTCTAGTTTCATCATAGAATCATAAAAATGAAATCAAAGCATACAAGCCCTATAAATCTGGCAATATACTTTTCTCCAAAAAATAATATATAACTAGTAAGCCTATAGTGATAGCTACTATCAAACTGTTAGCTCATTCCCTTCACGTCTCGAACCACTAAATTCCTCTCCTGAAAATGGTAAACATCGATAGGGTGAGATATAAAGTCCCAGTAACCAATAATATATTCATAGAATATACAATACGGGATTATAAGTCAGTGAAGCAGTGCTAATATGTAATACTCAAACGGAATTAATGTTTCCCATCCAATACAATCATATTATACAAGTGATCCCTCCATCCTACTCCTCCATATCACTCCATGACATGGATCTGGCTTAATGCGCTAAGCAACCCGGCCAAGGTCCAGCAGCAACATTAATCCAACCGATCCCCCTTCGTTCTCCCTCCTAGATCTAGAATCAAAGGGTGTCTAGCCTCCCACCTGGGTTTAGGCTGACTCCCCACCTAGGTCTGAGTCACATTAAAGCCATTTACTATGATTAGTAGTGAAGGCAACCATGAATATAACACAAACCCAATCATCACAGGATTAACCCAACTATTTCAATACCACCTGCTATCCCAATTCTCCACAAAAAGCATAAATTCACAATTTATTCCAGATAAAGATAAGATATGAATAGTTCATCACATATATATATTTAAGCAAAACTGTATTCTTTCAAAATACTTTCCACTTCACTGAAATTGAATACATAAATATAAAGACAATATTATACTAAATAACTAAGGTATCGAAAATATCTTACAATCCATGCAAGCATATAAAATGAATTAACTATGGTTGCCTCAACTCCAAGATACTCTTGAGCTCAAGCCATGAAAGCATCAATCACACTTAAATCAATCTACACAATGATATAGATGCAAATTTAACACATAAATTAAATATTTAACTTGATTATATTCATTTAAAGTCTTGAAATAATTATTTAAAATTCATACTCGTCAATATGCTCCCAACTATTTAACTAACCTAAATTTAATTATTCCCCTCAGCCCAACAATTCAATAAAAACACAAATTAACTTCAACACACAAAATCTACAATTTAAAGTTTAGTGTTTCAAACATATACTTTGTTAAATTATAGATCTTCAGTTTATTCAATATTTAAAGCTGATTAGAACTTCCATAATACATTGAATAACACTGATAAATTTTTTAACTCAAGTCTAAAAGGTGAAAGCACTCTATATAGAAGAAGTTATAACATGCTTAAATCAAATATTTATTTTAAATTCCAATGATAGTCAAATAGCAAATCCAAATCAGGAAGAATTAACAATTAATTCCCACCTAAGGGCACCTTTGCTGCCACATAATTCAAATACTTGGGGCATTTAATCTCAGCTAAAGGAGTTGAAGTGGACCCTAAGAAGATCCCTGCCATCTCTTCATGGCTAGTTCCCACTTCCTTACGAGCTTTGAGGGGATTCTTGGGCCTGACAGGCTATTATCGCTGGTTTGTACGCAACTATGGCTCTCTGTCCCGGCCATTAACGGATCTGTTATGAAAGAAAGAGCATTTTCACTGGACACCCGTGGCACATGAAGCCTTCTTACCTTGAAAAGAGCTTTGACTACAACCCCCGTCTTAGCCCTTCCTAACTTCAAGGAGCAATTTACTATTGAAGCCACCGTGTCAACTACGGGTATAGGGGTTGTCCTCACTCAAGCTGGGCATCCTATCGCCTTTGCAAGTAAACCCTTGAGCCCCAGGAAGCAATCATTATCTGCTTATGAACGTGAGTTAATGGCCATCATTTTTGCAGTCTAGCAGTGGAAGTCCTATTTGACTAGGCAACCTTTCATCATCTGAATAGGCCATTTACCCTTGAAACACTTGCTTGAGTAGAAGTTAGTGTCACCAGAGCAACTCAAATGGCTTAACAAGCTATGGGTCCTTAGTTACGAGATTGTGTACACAAAGGGCAGAGATAATACTGCGGCAGATGCTCTTTCTTGACAATTCGAAGGATATGTGGCTGCCATAAACCAAATCGCTATTGATCTAACATCCGGGGTTCAGCACTCATGGGACACTGATGATCAACTTCAGAAGCTTATTAAGGATTTGGAGGCAAATCCTTCATCTCACCCTAAGTTCTCCTGGGAACATCAGCTCTTAAAACGACATGGTTGTTTTATGGTCGCAGTAGAGGTCCTCTTCAAAATGAGTTACTACACTTCTTTCATGACCACCTCACGAGTGGCCACTCTGGTGCAACTGCCACCTACATACGACTTTCTTCCACTTTTTACTTGAAAGGAATGGAACGTGATGTTAGGGAGTTCGTCTATTCTTGCACCACATGCCAGAGGTTCAAGCCAGAACATGTAGCTTCACCGGGGCTGTTACAACCGCTGCCCATTCCAGAGTATGTATGGTCTGAACTTTCAATGGATTTTATTAGTGGGGTTGCCACCTTCTTACTCGAAGACTACAATATTAGTGGTTGTTGATCGTTTGAGTAAAGCTGCTCATTTTATAGCACTCAAACACCCCTTCACAGCCACCGATGCTGCTCTTCTCTTCATGGATAATGTAGTCAAACTCCATGGATTCCCCAAATCCATAATCACAGACCGTGACCCTATTTTTTGTGTCTACTTCGGGAACGAGCTGTTTCGGTTACATGGGGTGAAACTCAAGTACTCCTCTGCCTACCACCCTCAAAAGGACAGGCAAACAGAAGTACTCAATCATTGCCTCAAATGCTATCTCCGGTGTATGACCGGTGACTTCCCCAAGCAGTAGGCTCAATGGCTCTCTTTAGTTGAGCTATGGTATAATACCACATACCACTTCGCGGTTGGCATGACACCCTTTGAAGCTGTCTATGGTGTGGCCCCTCCAGTTCATCTGCCCTATATGCCTGGAGATTTTAACAATGACATCATTGATCAGGTTTTCCTCTCAAGGGAGCTCACTCTGCAGCTACTTAAGGAACAGCTCCTTAAGGCCCAATACAAGATGGTCCACCAGGACAATAAACATAGGTCAAAGAGGGAGTTTAATGTTGGTGATATGGTGTACCTGAAACTCCACCCTTTTCGGAAGAACATGCTGAATAATTTTCCCTTTAAAATTGTCAAGCAAATTGGTAAAGTTGCTTATGAGTTACACCTTCCTAATGGCAACTGCATACACCTTGTTTTCATGTGTCTCTTCTCAAGAAGTGCGTGGGCTCTGCTACTTCAGTCTGTTCTCATTTACCCCTGACAAACACAGAGGGCCAGTTCGCCTTGGAACCATCAGCCATCTTGGGCCGCAAGCTAGTGAAGCGTGGCAACTTGCCTGTGACTCAGGTCTTGATTCAATGGAAACATACAAGGAAGATACTACTTGGGAAGATCTTGCCCTTATCAAACAATAGTTTCTAGCCTTTTCTACTGCATTGTAGCCTCCTCATGCCATCCTCACAAACAAGGATGTTTTTTAGGGGGGTGTATTTGTTGTGTGGCAAAAGTAATAGATACGTGGCAGTAGGATGATCAACAGCTTAACTACTTCGGTGCTGTTTTGTTATGCGAACTTCTGTGAGAGGATATAAATGCTCTCAAGTGTACCCCATAAGGATGTGGAATAAAATACTCAGATACTTCCTTTTTCTCCTTCTCTCTCTGTTTTCTCTTTCTTTCGCATTGGCCTGTACCAGAGGGTCTACTATTTTCAGGGAAAGCAGAAAAACAAAGTAGAACCACGACCTATCCACCGAAGTAGCTGAGCAGCTCAACGGAACCTGTGACGGCATGACCTGTGCACCAAAGCAGCTCAATGAGAACCCATGAGCAGTCACCCACGACTTCGAAGACGTAAGCCAACGTTTAGGTTTGAGAAGGGGTTGAGCCGACGATTGGGTTTGAGAACCTTGC
Organism: Vachellia collinsii; assembly: GCA_006871305.1. Classification (NCBI taxonomy): domain Eukaryota; kingdom Viridiplantae; phylum Streptophyta; class Magnoliopsida; order Fabales; family Fabaceae; genus Vachellia; species Vachellia collinsii. The sequence continues at coordinate 23,143 of QFDD01000129.1, read as the reverse complement.
CACAATCAGTGAGGCAGGAGACCCTCTTTTCACTCCAATGAGTGGGTTGAGCCAATGACGGGGATGAGGCAGAGATGAGGCAGGAGGAGACGAAGTTGGCAACAAGGCACTAGGTTTGAGAATTAGCAGGGGATCGAATTTATCATCAGAGACTATTTTATGGTGCTAAACCGCACCTGAAAACATGTTGGTGATTAACTATGAATTACAAGGAAAAATATTTATTTACAAGGGAAAATTGAATAGAAAGTGTAAAAGTTGAAAGTTTTTATCAACATAACTAATGAATTCAAAATCAAATTATTAATATATTTATTTATTATAGGGTTTATGATTTTTGAACCTATCACCGAAATAAGCATGTCGGGTCGAAGAAGATCAGAGAAATATTAAAAAAATGATCACATGATTTTTTTAAAGCATATTGTTTCTAAAAGTCTCACAAGTTGGGAACACGAGAAAATGGAGATAAGTTATTTAGGTAAAAGTAAGTTTTTCTTGTTATTTTAATTTTAATTACTTTCATCCAATCTCCTTCCCAGTTTCATCGTTTTGTGTGGGAGGATGTTGTTCGATATTATTGGTTTCATTCTACTTAAATTATTAAGGAAAATGGAAATGGAATGAAACCAAAGCTTGTCTCTCCGGTGAATGATCATGGATTACTTTTCGGGAAAATCCTCAAAAAGTACCATATCAATTCCACAATCCCAAATTGGTGAGAGGAAGATAATAAGAGATTTTGAAATGTTGGTGTTTTTATAAAAATAACCTTATTTAAAAAAAAGAAGAAGATAAAGTTCATTTTTACTAGAGCACCACCTTCGGTAGGCTGCTGAAGCTCTGGCACCAAGCGAAAAGCACTTGGTTGAAGCTTCAGTTTTCAGCCACCAAAGCTCGTCACCGGTGGCTATTTTTTGCGCCACCAAATTGATAAGGCGTCAATTTTTTATTGGACAGAGTTAAAGTGAGGTAGTGCTCCTAAAGTACATAAGCATTCATCATGAAATACTTACATACTCTTAAAATGCTACAACATTCATACTCTACTCAATGAAAATATTTCAAATATTCTGTATTATGAATTCCATATCCCATAAATTTTTTGTAATTATTTCTCTTTTTCCATATTATGGTATGAGATTCACAATAAATTATATTTGAAATATTTTCATTGATTAAAACATAGATGACGTGTCATTCAAGGAGTATTTAAGTATTTCTTAGTATTCCATTGTAATTTTATGGAATACACAATCATTGTAGTTTTGTCTTGTCTGAGTTAACACACAATTATGTAGAGTGATTAAAGAGTTAATTGCATCTCTATGACCCAACCTTTTATTCAATTTATATAAAAATTAAATATATTTTTTATACATTGGCTTTTATAAAATTAAAAAAATGGTCATAATATGTGGAAAACATATTTTTATATTGATACTGATTTTCAATTAAATATTAAGTTTTAAATTAAAATTTATTAATTAAGTCTTCTAAATTTCCGATCATTTGTAAATGGTAATTTTCTTGATAATCATGAATATTTTTATGTAACTTAACTGTGGGTTCATTGCCAAATTTTAAAAATTAGGAAGTTACTATGTAATACGTAATTTTCACTTCGCAGTACGATGCATTTAGGCAGAAAATTTTGGCCAGAAATATCTTTAGAAAAAAATCCTTCAAGATTAAGGAATATTTGGATCCAAGTAAAACTTAATTAAGTTATTAAATAGATATTATCTCTTGTCTTTTTCTTTTGACCTGGATATTATCTCTTGTCTTGAATATAAGAGTTATTGAATTTTTTAGGAGATTAATGAAAAATTACTTAAAAGTATTTATTTAAGTATTCTTAAGAAAGCTAACTGACTTTTACTAATATAGCAAAGAACTGTTCTTGAACTAAATAAATTCATTAGAAAAATTGTGACAACGAATTAGCTTATAAATTGGTAAAAAAAAAATAAGAGAAAGAAATCAAATTTTGTTGTCCGAAACATAAGATAAAATCATATGGGTTAATCCCTAGGTCGCTAAATAAACTTAAACTCCAATTGGTTTACCAAGTCAACTTTAAATTTAAAATAAAAAACAAAAAATCTATCCAATAATATTGGAGGTATTGGGTCAATATAATCTTATCAATGAAAGGGATCATGACTACAAATAAATAGATACATAGGTAGATCTATTCAACACCTTGTTGATTCACCTAATTAAGCTAAATAATGTCAAATAATCATGCACTCTATTAGTATAGAATACAGTTGTTCAAAGTTATACGTGTTAATTATGATTATTAATCATGTCGAAAATACAGTAAGAAGTTGCTGGGAAAATGATCGTGACGTATTTTACAAGTGTATTAATATTATCAATTAGCACCCAATGTTTTTAACTTTTTCTCAAAGTTGAAACTCAAGTTTTGACCCATCTGGAACTCTATATATGATTTCCAAAATCTAGTTTAGAGTATATACATTAATAAAAGAAAGAAAATTAATATCCAAGTGGTTATAATTTGATTAATTTCCCCTCATTTTTAATTAGGTATTTGTAATTTTTTTTTCCTTTATGCCCATGTGCTTGTAGTTTCACTCAATCTTTAGTCATATTCGTGCAATTTTTTTTTTATCATATTCTCATAAAAACATGTAGATACCTTTTTAAATGTTAGGGAAAACCTCATACACTTGCAGATTATTAGACTCCACGAGGAAAAAAAAAAAAAACACACACACACACGACAATTTTGAAACAACAACGAAGCTCTATTTTTCTATGTGGATTTGGCTAAATATATCATATATCATCATTATATTCTATCGCTAATTAAATCTTTAAATAAATTTTTAACTAAAAGATCTCGTTCAATAGTTTTATTGAATATTATTAATCATTTTTCAAACAAATGCTGAAAATGAAGCACCAATCAATCAATCAGTTATTTCTTTAAAGCTTCTACTCACAACTTGATTAGTCATTTATTTTTTTTCAAATTGGTCCAACTCAATCACTATAATTACAACTATTATTCATCTTTCTACATTATAATGAGAAACAATCTCCATATTTAAAATTCAAATTTTAAATCAATATGATATGTCATGTTGGATCACATTACAATATCTCCCTATTTCTTCTCTAAATACAATCATCTCATTTTAATAACATCTTTTATAATATAGACATATCAATTATTCAAAAAAATATAATACAGACTTCTGTTTTCATTTTTACGACATGGAAATAAAATGTATATTCATAGATATTTACGATTATACTAAGGTACGTAGGTTTAGATAATCAATCAAAATAAATCATTTGTATTTATTTCACAAATCATCATTTAACTCTTAAACATTTTTAAAATTATAAAATGTAAAACTCTAAAAAAACAAATATCACTTTAAACGGTTATTGAACGAACAATGAGAGCATATGATCAGATTGTAAAAAAAATGATACGAACACTAAAAATAATGATATGAAAAAATAAGAATAATCACACATTACTTTTGAAAACAATATTTAATATAAAATTTATAAACGATATTTTTTAGCATGACATCAACAACAAATTAAATTAAAGAAATGATAAATATCACAGAAAATAGTATATGAGAACAAAAATAAGGATTAAAAATGAAATACATGATATTTCTTATTAACATGTATTTTATTATGTTATATATTTTTCTTGAATTATGCTGATTCTTCGTTATAGTAAAATACATTTTAATATACAAAAGAAACTTTTATTTTTTTAACATACATAATAGGAAATGAAATTTTTGTCACAATGAATTTTTCATTAAAAAGGAGGAAAAATATTATTTATTTTTCTCTGCCTCATAGATTTATTTCATTATGGGGCCTAAGTGAAATTAGATATAGGGGTTTGAGTGTTTAAAATTAATCGCTAAAAACTTATATTGATTAACTCAAAAACTCATATAGTTAATAATCCTAATCTTATAAGTAAGAAGTATGGATTGTGATGTAAGAAGCATATATAACATATAATATTAAAAATCCAATTTAATGAATTAATATTCTAATTTAATAATAATTTATTTAATGTCTGAATTTTATTAACTTTTATTTTATACGACTTAATTGCATTTAAATGATTTAATAATTTAATAAAATTTACTTTATTTTTTCTAAAATTATGCTTTTAGATTTCTCATTTTAGAAAAATACACTTTAATATATTATAATCTTATACTATTCATTTTTGGAATCATAAAAAAATTTATATTTTTTAAAAATACATAGCAAAAAATGATTTTTTTTTTTTTTTTCCTTTTGCTTGGAAGAAATTTTCATGGAAGATGACGGGGAAGTATTATTTATTTATGTTTTGTGTTTCATAGCTATATTTCATTGTAAAGTCTAAATATAACCATAATGTTAATCACCTAAATTTTAAAGGTTTGGATACAAAATTAAGAAAGTCATTATGTTATATTTTAAAATTATATGAAACTTTTTCTTGGGATGAGTCATGAGTGTGTGATTTTTTTTTTAAAAAAAAAAGTTTAACTCAAATGAGAGTACAAGATTCAATTGTAATCATAATATTTAATATTATACTAATTTATATTGATAAATTTATAAAACACTCTATGATGTCATACACTATTATTTCTAACATCTCGCTCACCGCATGGGGGTTAACTCTAGTTTTGTTCTATTTTGGTTGGTCATAAAAAGACTAATTTTTAAAATCAATGTTCATAAAGAAATAGTATTATTTACCTTCGATCTTTAATATACAATCTAATTAACTTTTATTTAAGAGATTAAAGAAGCTAAATACATTATTTAAAATTATTTACGTTTATCATTTTTCTTCAAACTAATTTGTTTGACTTAAAATCTAGTATATATAAATAATTACATTTAAGTAGTATATTTAATTTCATTAATTCCAATAAAAATCATCGGACTTTTATATTAAGAATTAGATGTACTATATTTATCATTTGTCAACAAACTACTACTTTCGATTCTTAATATAAGAGTCATTTAATTTTTTTGAAGAAATTAAAATATTTAAATAAATTACTTGATTATAACATATATTTTGAAATATTTATATATCATTATATTATATATTAGTTTATAAGTCAGATAAATCACTATGAAGAAAAATAATAAATATATCATTTAATTAATTTCATTAATACCTTTTAAAAAAGTTAACTGACTTTTATATTAAACAAGTGATGTAGTATATGTGGATGCAATATAGTTTATGCTTAATCCATATGATGGAAGACATAACCAAGTACTTTGAAGCCACGCAAGCTAGTCAATACATGCACATACAACGACTCTTCACTGTCCTTTGCCACAAAACTAATTGACCATGAGTCCATCTGCTACTGTTAGTCTGGTACTAATTTGTTCATTATTCATTGCATGAGAAAAGCTTTTCACAACCCACAAAACACCAATGCCACATTGCCAACATCATTTGGATCTAATAGTGGCTAGATATGTGTATATATATAACGTAACGAATGCCACAAAAGCTGGTTAATTGATTAATCCCTTACAACGTAACGAATCAATGTTTGAATTCTCACTATATATGTGTGTATATATATTATTTGATAATGCCTCGAACATCATCATTTCTAGTAAAAGGATACGCGTTCGACAAAAAAACAATGGAACACTTAGTGAAGGAATTCTATACCTAAGTGGCTAGATTTCGTCACTAATTTGCTATTTTTTTGGTATTTAATCTCCTGATTCTCATTCCATCATATCTAAATTGTATGGACATTTGAACTCTTGATAAATTATATAAACCACTCATTTCATATAATTTCTTGGATCAACTTAATCAAGAATACTTCTTAATGTACTTGCGTCCGTACATCTAATCAACAATTGGAGTTATATACACTATTAAAAAGAAAAGTTGAAACCATTTTTCTATCCTAAAAATTTGTGGCAACAATCTGAAAAATCAACTTGTTGTAATAATAAGTCATACATTTAAGATATTGTATTCCCCATATCCATTCATCTTAGCATTTTGAAAGAATAACTTTATCAAACAAATTTACTATTTACCAATGTCTTCCAAACATTGTTTCTCATCTTGAGAGGCTATATCAACAAATTAAGAGGGTATTTTTGGTTTGTCAAATATCAAAGTGGAATTTTTTTTTTTTTAAAAAAAAAGGCATAGTGAAGCATGCTTCTGATCTCTACCTCCATTCTATATTATATGAAACAAAGTGAAAATGACACCAAATTTAACATGGAAAACCCTCTAATACCGAGGGAAAAAACCAAGAGACCAATTCTGAAACATTACACTGTATCAAACCTCATTACAATGTTCTTAGGAGTAAACATTTAAACCAAAGAAAAGGATAGATGTAGCAAGTAAACACTCCTAAAATTACAATCAAATATGGATTTTTTGCATATATAGTGCCAAATGAATTAAAAAAACTCAGCCTTATTTATGGTGATTCTACAACTTGAGAGTGATATTACTCTTCCATTCTTCTTTTTCAAATACATGAAACTTGAGATTTACAAATATCAGCTCTTCACCTGGAAAAGAAATCTCAAATTTGTTACTTATGAATCTGCCATTGCCTCTAAATTAAATTTTCCCCACTAATTATAGGCAAATAAGAGATTAAGTATCTAATCATTCTGTTTAACTAATTCATAAATCTAAAGAAATAACCTCATGCACACATCAAGCTTCTATGGGAAGCTTGTATATTATAGCTCAGTAACTAAAGGAAGCATCTTGATGCATCGTACATGAGTACTCTATAGATCTCATTTGGCTTCAATCTTCTGAAAGCAAATTGTTGATTCTATCAGATTTGATGTACGCTGCAATAGCTTCGATGTACACAAATCTTCATATAATTTGTTGAGCCCAATTAATGAAGCTTTCCTGCAATTGAAACTGTAGAATTTAAAATAAGCACATGGAATCACACTCAAAATCAATAAATTTGATGTTTTTTATAATTGTCTGGAGTTAAAAATATGCAAGTTTTCCAAGCTTGAACATCCAGCGATATAATCTCCTTATCACACATTATTCATCCAATTCTGAAATTGAGCAACAAACGAAAATCAAGTTTTCTGTTCTTGAAAATAGGCTTTCATCATAATAAGTATATGCATGTATATTGAGGAGCTGTTTGTTTCGTGCTTTGAAAATAACTTTTTTTTAAATAAAAAAATAAAAACCTTGTTTTGGTTATTGATTTTTGACTAAGTGTTTTGTAGATCAAAGAATATAAATTTATTTTTAAAAACAAAAAACTCAAAACAAACTTTTATACGTTCATTGATTTTTTTTATTTTTTTTAATTTCATTATTTTTCTAATTCTTCATTTTACTCACCCTTACGCTCCTCATTTTATCTCTCCTACTGGTCTATGTCATTTCTTAGTCCTTCGACTTTCCTTTCATCATTGCTTCTACTTTGGCTCTCACCTTCTCTCAGTTCTCTAAGTTGATTTTAAGACCACTCGTTTCAAACAAATTTTTTTGGGAGAATTATTTTAGAGTCCCAAATAAAAGAATTAATATTAGTAAGATCCCTAAATGTTGTTAATGGTAGCTGCTTAAGATTGTTAATAGGACCTTCTTGATATTAATTCTCTTGCTTGGGACCCTACAATAATTCTCCCAATTTTTTTATGTTTTTTTGTGTGTTTTAAATGCAATTTTTTAGAACAATTATCCCAACATATTTTGAAATTTTTTCCTTTTCCAAACTTAATTTTAAAAACGATTTAGAAAATTATTCTGAAAACTCAAAAAAAAAAAAGACAGAAACAAACACGCCTTACATTTTTCATATTTCAACTGAATAAGAAAACTTACAATGCAGTAACCATTACTCAAAGGATCAACCAGAACATAGCCATCTTGACCTGTAATTTTCATGGGTAAGACACAGTAGTTAGTGTTAAATTGATTGTAATAATGATAATAAGGGACACAACAAAACTATCATTGCAACACAAGCTTAAAATATTTGTTGAAAAACTAGAATCCTTTCTTAATTGTCAGAGTTTCTAATTCTTTCTCCAACAACATTCATTTTAGATTCGAAGAAGCCTTGCCTTCATACAAAGGATCAATTGTGTGCTGGCATGAGTAAGCTCAAGGTCTCTAACAAGTTTTCCTCATTATTAAATAAGTAACACATCACAATTCCTTCAACTGCAAATAACCATTCCTAAAACTTTTGAATTTAAATTAAAAACAAGAAATCATGATCACTCTGCAAGAAAATGATCGAAATTAACTAAAGTAGCCTCAGGAACCGTCAAATTTGGAGTGGGTTGGAGCAACCCTTTAGCGGGTCAATAATTTTCATGAAAACAGAGCAAATAAAATCATCAAGTAATCCATTTCCACTTTTGAATGTTTTCAAAGTTTATAATAACTTGTTTGAAATTAAAAGGGTGCACAAGTTAGTTAGTTGGGGAATGTTATAGTGATAATCAGATTTAAGTGGAGTACCTTGTTTTGAAGATTCAGTGAGTAGAGCATGATTTGTATGGGTCCTTCTTTTGGAAAAAAATAATCATCTGCAATCAAAAGTTAATTAGTAAGAGGAATGGAGCCTAACAACCTGGAACCATTCTAGTAATGAATTCTTATATGGAGATCAAAGCAACTAGAGTAGTATTTTTTGTTTTAATGGCATAATAGTTACACATGAGCATACCTGTGGATGTGTGAATGAAGAGTTAGATTTGACGTCCATCGATTAGTATATTTGGGATGTGAGCAATCTTTGGCCACTCTGCTCCTTTTTCTCTCTCACATCTTTCCTCTAAAAGTGGAACTACATGCATATCTAGTATTTGCAAATTGGTGAGGTGATGCACTCCTTTTGGAAATGACTTCAAGTTTCCACAATCACAAATGTTGATAAATAGGAGTGATTGAAGATCACAAATCCATTCCGGTAAAGCCACAAGGTGATCACATAAAGCAAAAGATATTTTTTGGAGAGAATGTAGGCAACAAAGGTCTTGCCACTTTACGTTATAATCCTCATCAAGGTTGCAAATAGTGAATTCTTCAAGTGTAGCAGATAGGTTTTGCATTTGACAAAACAGTTTCTTTGGACTTGAAGGAATCTCAATAGAAAGATGTTTAAGAGAGGAGAGATTTTGCATCCATTCCTCTGGTAATGCTTCTATGCCCATCCCTTCAATGTGAAGAGACTTAAGCATGGAAAGAGATGCAACCACATTATGTGATGTTGACAGCTCAACCATGTTACTCACATTTAATGTGTCGAGCAATGGCTTCATGTTAGCATCCATTAATTTCAAATGGCTCACAAGATTTGGAAAAGTAGGCATGCAGCTTAGGTTTGGGCAATCGACAATTTCCAATGATGAAAGATGTGAGAATGGAGGTAGTGAATGATGCCGCTCATTATTATCTTTTGTGTTTTGGACATTTGCCTCCCTAAGCCATCCCCTCAAACTTCCACACAACCAAATTCGTAATTTCTCCAAAGATGGGAAGAAGTTAGTTGATGATGAGGAAGATCCTTTATAGTATATGTACTCCAATCTATCCATTGAATCTATGTCAAGAGTCTTGAGGGAAACAAGTCCTTCCAAGGCTAACAAATATTGACAATTTTGCATGTCAAACAACTTTAATTCAACAAGATTGTCACATGACAGTAGCCAATTGGAAAGGCATGCCCCCGGGTACCATCTTATTGTCAATGCCCTCAGATTTTGATGAGGTTGAAGATTTTTCAATAATTGCATGGCATCACTGTTTTTCATCTTTGGATCTTCTCCCCAATCTAGGGTTAAGGAAATGAGTTTTTCTTTTGCTATCAACTTTACATCCTTGGACTCCTCCTCTATGTCCCTCATTAAATCAAGTTTCTGAATGGTTAATTTACCTCTGAGGTTAAGTTCTTTCAATTCACTCAATTTGGCCTTCTTTCCCTCCTTATCATCATTGCCCACAACGAAATGTGATAATCTTTGTAGACTAGTCATCCTACCCAACCCAACCGGCATCCCATCTTCAAAGGCCTTGCCATATTTTATATCAAGTCGACGCAAATTTATCAACTTTGTGATCATATCTCCTCCAGAAAATTTTTCTCCCCCAACAAAGTTTAATATCAACGTTTGCAAGTTGACTAAGTTGCTTGTACTTCTAGTCAAAAAATTCAAATCAACAAAAGGAGAGAGACTGAGATACCTCAAATGGCTCATTCTACCTATTGATTCAGGCAAATCTGGTGTTAACTCATACTCTAACAAATTTAGACTACGTAAGCGTTTGAGTACAAGTAATTCAGTTGGATATCTTCCCAATGTTGCCTCTATGTCAAGAAAGGTTCTCAATTTACCTAGATTCAACATATTTCGTGAACTATGAGGGTTGTATGTTTTGAATGAAGCATGTATAGGGCAACTCACGACGTTTTTTCTCCCTTCAACATACATACAATAATCGGAACTAGCAATTGTTATGGACAAGTCATGTATCAAATCATGCATTTTAAAACATTGTATTTCACCCAATTCATCAATCTCAACATCCTGCAAGAATGACTTCATCAACAGAATATGAATGTAATCTTCACCGACATCTTCTGGACATTGTTCCTCATCTTCACTTTCAAGGAAGCCTTGGGCCATCCACAAATAAATCAATTCATCCTTTCTATATAGATGATCTTTTGGATATAAAGAACAATATGCAAAACACTGTTTTAATCCAATTGCTAAACTATCATAACTCAACTTTAAAATTGGCATGATTGAATTATTATATCCACGTAGTTTCCAAAAGTCACCTTCCAAGATAGCTCGCCAGTCACTTTCCCGCGATTTTGATTTCAACAACGTTCCCACAACTCTTATTGCCAGCGGAACACCTGCACATTTTTCTGCAATTTTCTTGCAGATAGACTCAAGATTTTGGGTCACTATTTGATCTTGGCCAAATGCCAATCTTTTCATCAAAGTCCAAGATTGGTCATTATTGAGTTCTTTCAAAAGATATGACGTTTTTACACCCATTATGTTGGCTACCATTTGATTACGAGTAGTCACTAAAATCTTACTACCTTGGGCACCGCACATCAAATATTTTTCCAAATGGAACCACTTTTCCCCATCCTCATTCCACACATCGTCAAGGACTAGCAAATATCTTTTCCCATACAAATTCCGTTCAAGTTGATTTTGAAGTAGTTCCCATTGTTGGTCTTTTACATCATTGACAGTCGATGATTCCAATATCTTTTTAACTAGTGCTTTCACATCAAACTCTTCAGAAACACACACCCACATTTTCGTATCGAAAAATTGGTTGACTACAGCATTATTGTAGACCAGTTGGGCAAGAGCAGTTTTACCCAAGCCACCTATTCCCACAATAGAAACCAAGGAAACACGTTCATTTTTGTTATCAATGTTAAGCAACAGATCAATAACCTCCTTCTCGCTCGTCTCCCTTCCAATGATATTCTCTTCATGCCAAGAACTAGTTTTCCTCCAGTCACTACTCTTTTCATGCTTTATTTCAGTGACAACTCTTCGATCTAAGTTCAACTTAGACATGGTTTCAACAACAGCATTAATTTGCTTTCCAATCTCTCTAATCTTGCCGGCAATTTTGGAGCGAAAAGCAATTGGGTTGGAGGATGAAAAGAAGTCACTTACCTTTCCCGTTACCTTTCCTTTTGCATCCCTCTTGTGCAGCAAATGTTGAGTTTGGATCTCATCAAGCAAGTCATCTGCCTCGTAAAACACTTGCTTGAGTTTGCTCATCCAGCGCTGGATGAGTCGGTCAGTTTGCTGCTTGTCGTCAGCATCGGCAAGCACAGCTTTGATATCTTCAACCGTCCGCTTCAGCCTTTGGATCTCAGGCTGAACCCCATAAATGAAAGCAATCTCTTTGAAGGCGAATGAAGCCAACGTGTTGATGAGACTTGTAGCCACAGCATAGGGGATTCCTTCGGCCATCCTATTTCCAAGTCACAAAGGGAGACTTCCGGTGTTTGATGATTTGATCTCTAGCAAAGATGAAAATGAGATGTGCTGACTGTGGTTCTAGACATATATAAAAGAAAAAAGGTGATGCTAATAATGAGATGACAACAAACCAATCAGCTAATCAATACTAAAATATATATTTTAATCTTTAAATTTTTATCAATTTAATTTTTTTATTTTTAAAATTCAATCATATTTTATCATTTAATTAAAAAGCATAGTTTATATTGAACGAGTCAGTTTTTTTTATTAAATAAATTAATAGTAATAAAATTAAAAGATTCAAAATACACTTTTTAATTTGAAAGTACTGAAGTAAAATTTAGGGTATGTTTGGGAACAGCTTTTAAAAATGATTTCACACAATCCGAAATAAGTACATGAGAGAGTTTTATTTCAATTTGTATAAAAGTGCTCTTTCAGAAATGGTTGTCAAATATACTCTTAATGTAATTTTAGAGGAGTAATCCTGTGTTATGCTTTGGCCAATTAATCAATGGCTGGATCTGCAGTTCCGCATTGGGACAAGAGGCGAGGATCTGCTCGATCACATATGCCCTTCCTCAGTTCCTCGTCCCTTCCAAACCCATGTGCGGGGCTCAAAAAGTCAAATGCCCCCACCGACAATTAAAACTATTTCCGTCCTCTTCAATGTTTCCCTCCCTTGGCTGGCTTTTACCAAATCACTCGCTGTACCGCACTTTTTAATGTGCCCCATGCAGCGTTTGTTAATCTAATTATCTAATATAACCATTTTTATTGTAAATTAAAATAAATTTTTTTATATGTTTATTTTAAATTATGTAAAATCACTTTTTAAACAATCTTAATATTAAATATACAAACTAAATGAGAGAATTATCATAATATTATAATATTTCGATTCAATTTATTTTTCAAATCTATAATTGTTCCCTCCTAAAAGGAAAGGGCTATTTCCGCCCTCTTCAATTATTCCCTCCCTTGGCTTTTACCGCATCACTTTTTAATGTGCGCCATACCAAATCATTTCCTCAGCTATTTCATCCTCCCCTTTTCCCTTTCCCTGAATATAAACCCTGATGTTAAATATAATAGTTAAATAAAAAGATTACTTTAATCTTAAATATAATATCTTGATTTTATTTGTTTCCCAAATCTATACTTCTTCTCCCAAAACATCCTTATTATTTACAAGTAGTGAGAGAGTTTCCAATCAAAAATAATTACAATGCACATTATTAGAAAATATATTTTAAGAGAACTAACACATATTTATTAAAACTAATTAGAATAATTTTTTAACGTCATCAAATTAATTATATACTTTTTTTAAGTACCGGAGCTACTTCTATTAAAATGACTTCTGCACTGCTCTTTGTATTTTAATTTTCTAGATTTTATAAAGGAATTGCTGTTTGTATTAATTAAGAATTGATGTCACACAGCACGCTTCTTGTAAAGAGCCTAACGTGAAGATCCAAAGTTGCTTCTTTAAAAAATCGTACTGCATCCAGTTTTTACTGTGCACCGGACGATTACCTTTGGGAGGGGAAAATGGTAACAATGAGATTAATCAGCTGCTAAGGGCACCCGAAATTAAATATTGAAGGTAAATTAATAAAATTATGACCTCGGCACAAAAAAAAAAACCAATTGGGACAAAGCTATCAATGCTAGAAAGGCTGCTACTTTGATACTTGATGGGGTATGAACTAATATTTGTTTGTTGACAATACTTGATGCAGTATGGACAAAAAAAGAAAAGAAAAGAAAACTATATCCTGCTAAAAGCAAGCCAAGAAAGGAAAAACCAGAAATGTTTGTTGGCAAAAGGAAAAACCAGAAATGTCATGATAATATTCCTTATTCTCAGTTAACAATACAGAACTGACTGTCATGAGAGACATGCACGAAAGTTCCACATCGGATAGGCAGCGGTCCTAGCATATAAACGTGGGCACTGCACACCTCATTAGGTACATCTTTTGGGGAGAGGGTAATGACCCTATGACAAAGTGATATAAGAACCGACTCGTTCTCAACTCCAATGTCTCGTCAAGCGCCCCTCGGATAGGGTAGGCATGGGGGCCCATATGTGACGAGGGTGTCACAGGATTGGGTGGGGGAAGATATCACGGGAGAGGGTAATGGGAGTGATCCGGCTATATAAACATGGGCGCTGCACACCCCACTAGGTGCATCTTTTGGGGAGAGGGTAATGGCCCCGTGACAAAAAAGATGTCACGGGAGACATCCATGGAAGTCCCACATCGGATAGGTAATGGGAGTAATCCTGACATATAAATGTGGGCGCTGCACACCCCATTAGGTCCATCTTTTTGGAAGAGGATAATGATCCCGTGACATGACGCTATGGCTGTGTAAAAGATAGAGCTGAGGAGGATAGGCATAGACACTGCTCTGCTTTTGTGTCTTATGAGATTATTTAAAATTAACTTTTCAAAAGTGATTCTACAGAATTTAAGATAAATACCTTGAGGGATCGACAGCCAAACTGAAAAACTGGTTCTGTTCAGCGGGACCCACACTCGCTTTAAAGCCTTCACACTGACACCACGCTCCCCGCGTGAACGGTATCCCCGCAAGTCCCCAGATACAACCAGAAACCATTATGCCTGCTTCTCAGATTCTCCCATCTCCTCACTTGCTTCCTCATTGGTCATTTCCCCACCTTCTGTTAATTTACCCTTACACCCCTACTGTTTCAACACAATATCATTTCGCACCAACATAATATCGTGTGGCACCGGATTGGTGGTCAAAGGGTTGGGTACTCTTAAATTTGTTACTTATGAGTCATGAATCTGCCATTTCCTCTAGATTAAATTTTCCCCCACTAATTATAGGCGAATAAAGGATAAGTATCTAATCATTCTGTTTAACTACTTCATAACTAATCTCATGCACACATTAAGCTTTTATGGGAAGCTTGTATATTATAGCTAAGTAACCAAAGGAAGCATCTTGATGCAGCATATATGAGTACTGATTATGAGAAAGATGAAGAGGGTGAGACCTGGACTTTATAGATGTCATATGGCTTCAATCTTCTGAAAGCAAATTGTTGATTCCATCAGATTTGAGGTACGTTGCAATAGCTTCGATGTGCACAAATTTTCATATAATTTGTTCAGCCCAATTAATGAAGCTTTCTTGCATTTGAAACTGTACATTTAAAATGAGCACATGGATCACACCCATAAAATCAATAAATTTGATTTTTTGTTGTTGTTGTTGTTGTTGTTGTTGTTGTCTGGAGTTAAAAATATTCAAGTTTTCTAAGCTTGAACAGCCAGCGATATAATAGCCAATATATTTGAAAGAGATCCTAAAAAAATATAACTGAAATCAAAAAGGAAAAAAAAGAAAGAAAACCATTTAAGTTGGCTCGTCTCTTCAATCAGCTATTTCCTTTTGACATGTTTAACAGTACATTGAATATGATTACCTGTAATAAAATGATACCAATGTTTGAAAAAAAAAAAAAACAATGGCAGACTTAGTATAAGAAGGCCCAATGTTTATCCTTGACCTTTCTTGTATTATTTGCCCTGGCTTATCCATATGCAAGAAATATGTTTCTTAAGTTTTGAAGCCATGGGCCTAATTTCAGGTATCAACCATTACATAC
The DNA here is from genome assembly GCA_006871305.1 of Vachellia collinsii. Classification (NCBI taxonomy): domain Eukaryota; kingdom Viridiplantae; phylum Streptophyta; class Magnoliopsida; order Fabales; family Fabaceae; genus Vachellia; species Vachellia collinsii. The sequence continues at coordinate 7,440 of QFDD01000129.1, read as the reverse complement.
TTTCTTCACACGTAAGAGGTGTTCTACTCTAGTGTGTATCTAATAATCTAAATGTGTTGACGCTTCATTAAAGTGTAGGTTATGCAAGTTAGATTCAGATGGCCTTTGGCATTCCAAATATCAAAGTAGTAAAAAAAAATGACAACAAATTTAACATGAAAAACCCTCTAATATTGAGAGGGAAAAACTACGGACCAACTCCGAAAAATTCCACCATATCAAAAGTCATTACATTTAATAAACAAAAGATTAATATAAAATTACAATCAGATGTGGCAATTTTTCCATAGTGCCAAATGAATAAAAAAAAACTAATCCATGGTGATTTCACAAATCTGAGTGATATTACTCTATTCAATTCCTCTTTGTCAAATATGTAGATGGAACCTGAGATTTATAAACATATGCTCTTTACCCTGCAAAAAGAGAACACCCCAAATGTCAAAAAGTTCAAATTCTATTAGCTATGCGTCTTCCATTTTCAAAACATTAATTAGTAAAAGGAGCGGAGTTTAACAACTTGAAGCATTCTGGTAATGAATTCTTATATGAAGTTGAAAAAAAACTGGAGTAGTACGTTTTGCTTTGATGGAGTATTTATAGATACCATAATAGAAAGTATTTTTCTTAATGGCACAATAGTTACTAAAGAGTGTACCTTTAGATGTGAGAAATAAAGAGCTAGATTTGATGCCAATCGCTGCTTATATATGGATGTGAGCAATTTTTGCCTACTCTACTCCTCTTCCTCCTTCGCACCTTTCCTTTAAAATCGGAGTTTGATCCAATTGTAGTGTTTGTAAATTAGTGAGGCAAACTGTTACTAAACTCAGACAATTTTCATTGTGGTTAAATCGACTACTTTTGATACTTGACGAGGCATGAACCAGTGATTGCTCTTTTAAAAGGACATTACGAGATTTCGCCTCCCACAGACCTGACCAACAAAATGTTCTGTAAGTGTCATAATTGGCTACCTGAGGCCATTTGATACTAATCCCCTCAAAAATCCACAAATTTGTTCACTACTCATTGCATCTAGAAAAGCTTCTGCCATGCCAGGTTGCGAGAAAACAACAATGGCACAATCTTTGTCCACCTGTTTAACATCAAACTCTTCAAAAAAGATGCATGCCATGGGATTACTGAAGTAGATTCTTCAGCATGCTCACTGTGATCCCGAACTGAACTCCCCGTAAGAAAACCAAATGATCACAATTAACCTTTCTTGCATTATTTGCGCCCAGATACTTGTATTCACATCAACCCACTCTTTGGAGTCTGTTGTTATGTTGGCGAAGTCTTGGGGCTCAAAGGCCAAATGCTTATTTCCAGATTCAATAACGCCTAGGGAAATTTTCAATGCAAAGCACATCTTCATAACTAAGTTGCACATCTTTCTTATATTCCAGAATGGCATCAGAGCTGTAGAGATTAAAATTTGTTGGAAATGGAAGAAAGGAAAGAAATGAAAACAAATGGAACAGAAAGCAAGACAAAATGTAATGTAACTCATTGTATTGATATCCGTGCATGAACAGTAATAAAGCCCAATACACAAATAGGCCCAAGACTCAGAACCACTACACTGAATGATATTTTGTACTAGGACACGTGTCCTCATCTTCGCTCTTTTCTCTGCCTATAAATACGAGTGTAATCCCTCTCTATGGTAGAGCAGGACATTATTCAATATAAATCATCTTTTTACATTTTTGCTCATACTCTGTTATGGTATCAGAGCCGTAAGGCCGTTACCACCATGTTAGAATCTCCTATCTCTGCCTCCTCCAACCCATCGTCCTCTTCATCCACACCCACTGTTTTTCCTTCCAATGTTTCACACTACATCACTGTTAAACTTACGCAGGATAATTATCTCATATGGTGTGCCCAAATGTTACCATATCTGTATGACCAACGCCTTTTCTGCTATATTGATGGCTCATGTCCAGCTCCCTCTTCTCGCTCCTCCGATGGAACTCCAAATACCGCTATATTAAGTGGTTTGAGCAGGATCAACTTGTGGTATCCATGCTCATTTCGTCTCTATCGGAAAAAATTATTGCACAAGTATTACGGCATAAAACGTCTCGTGCCATGTGGTTGGCGTTAGAAAACTCATTCTCTCAACAATCACAGGCCAAGGTGCTACACCTCCAACATCAACTCACATCCCTCAAAAAGGGGGGATAATCGGTTCTAGATTACTACAATCGTGGCTCTATGCTGGTTGATTCTCTAAATGCAGCATGAACCTCTGTTTCTGACTCGGACTTTATCACATACCTGTTAGCTGGTTTTGGCACTGACTTTGATTCTGTGGTGACTGCTCTAACAACCAACAGAGCCTCCCTGACCTCTGAAAATGTCCTTAGCCATTTACTCACATATGAAGCTCGACAAAAATCCCTTCTAACCACCACTGAACCTATAACCTCTGCAAACTTTGCTCAACAAAATCACCCTGTCCCATCGTCCTTCCCTCATTATTCTCAACGTGGTGGAGGCCGTCGTTCACCTTTTAGCACTCGTGGTGGCAGAAACACAACCTTCTCTGTAGGGGGTCGCTCACGTGGTGGACGTACCACTCGAGGAGGTTGTTTATCTTATTTTTCCCCCACCTCTAATATCTGCCAAGTCTGTGAGAAACTTGTCCATAACGCAAAAACCTGTTGGCACCGCTATGACCACAACTTTCAAGCACCTGGACCTATCAATTCTGCTTAGACAACAATGTGTTTTTTGAATTTCACTCTCATTGTTTCTTTGTGAAGGATGCTCAAACAAAGGAGATTCTTCTTCATGGACCTAGCCTCAACAATCTCTATCCCATTCGCAGCTCCTCCTGCTGGCCTCCTCCAGCTGTCTCAGATCCCTCTGTCTCCCTTGGTGAACGCACATCCCTTGACTTCTGGCATTACCACTTGGGTCATCTGTCCTCCTGTGTTGTTCATGCTGTCACCTCCAAATTCTCTCTTCTAGTTTCCTCAACCAATATTCAACCTCACTGCGATGCGTGTCGTTGTAGCAAGTCTCACCATCTCCCATCACCTCCGTCACCTCATCGCTCTACTACTCCTCTTCATTTAATTTTTTGTGATGTATGGGGTCCCTCCCCTATCATTTCTGTTGATGGTTTCCGCTATTACGTTAGTTTTGTTGATGATTGTACTCGCTATATCTGGTTATTTCTAATGAAAAACAAAGTGATGTTCACTCTATTTTTCTTTCTTTTCATACTCTGGCTGAAAATCTCTTTAATCATAAGATTCGAAACCTGCAATCTGATTGGGGGGAGAATTTCGTCCCCTCCACAAAGTCCTGCCAACTCTGGGTATTCATCATCGAATTTCCTGTCCTTACACACACACTCAAAACGGAACTGTCGAAAGACGACATCGCAGTATTGTTGAGACAGGTCTCACGCTCATGCACCATGCAAAAGTTCCTTACACTTACTGGACTTATGCCTTTGCCACTGCTGTTTACTTATTAAACCGTCTTCCTAGTCCTTCTCTCCAACACAAAAGTCCATTCGAGCTCATCTATCAGCAACTACCTAATTACTCCTTTTTAAAAATCTTTGGTTGCAAATGTTGGCCCAATTTACGACCTTTCACTAAACACAAACTTTAACCTCGTTCACTGCCCTGTGTATTTCTTGGTTACAGCCCCAACCACATGGGCTATATTTGTCTTGACTTATCCACTAACAAAATTATCCTCTCTCGTGATGTTGTTTTTGATGAGTCCTCCTATCCTTTTCATAACCCACCTTTACTTCTGTCACCCCAATCTTCAACTCACACACACTTACCTCACCTCTTTCCTCGGCCCACAACTCACCCCAATCTCAGCCCAGCTTCCACTCATACGTCCCCTCCTCACCCTCGGCCCAACACACCCTTAAGCCTAAGTCCACCTCATCATTCTCACCACTCCACACCCATCGATTCTCTTTCCTTGCCTCCTTCTGTACCACCGCATCATCACTCTCCACCGATACCCCACTCCTCTAACACACCTGCCTCATCTTCTTCACCCACCTCCTCCCCTTCACCTCATCAATCTCGACCCCATCACCCCATGATCACTCGTCTTCGTGATCATATCTCTCGGCCGAAGATAGCCATAGATGGTACGATGCCATGGCCTGCTCCTAAAGCCCTCAGTGTCAGCTCCTCGTCCGTTGTGCCCACTTCGGTCACCCACGCGCTCCAACTACCGGAATGGCGCTCTGCGATGACCAGCGAATTTGAGGCGCTTGTCAACAACCACACTTGGTCTCTTGTCCCTCGTCTTCCATCACAGAACGTTCTGGGTTGCAAGTGGCTTTTCCGGATCAAATATGCTCCGGATGGTTCTATTACTCGACACAAAGAACGTCTCGTTGCGAAAAGATTTCACCAATAGGAGGGTATTGATTTCATTGAAACATTTTCTCCACTCGTTAAACCTGTCACCGTGCGCATCCTTCTCACTCTTGCAGTCTCCCAGGGGTGGACTCTCAGACAGGTTGACATTCAAAACGCCTTTCTCCATGGTTTCATTCATGAAGATATATACATGGATCAGCCTCAAGGATTTGTTCATCCTGATTTTCCTACACACGTTTGCAAACTCAGACGCTCTCTATATGGTTTAAAACAGGCTCCTCGAGCCTGGTTTGCTCGTCTCAGTGACACTCTGTCTGGCTTGGGTTTTCAGCCGTCAAGGTCTGATCCTTCGCTCTTCCTCTTTACTTCACAGTTGTGCAAAATTTATGTCCTTATTTATGTGGATGATATTATCATTACTAGTTCATCTCAAGAGGCTATGACTGAATTACTTCATATCTTAGGAGCTGTTTTTCCTATTTCTGATTTGGGCAATATAAGCTATTTTTTGGGAATTGAGGTCACACACCATCCTGATGGTCTCTTCCTGTCCCAAAAGAAATACATTCTCGATTTATTGACCAAAACCAATATGTCTCATGCTCACTCTATGCTCTCACCAATGGCCGTCAATACCAAACTCACTGCTGCTGGTATCCCTTTCAAAGATCCCCGTCTGTATCGAAGCATTGTTGGTAGTCTCCAATACTTGGCCTTTACTCATCCGGATCTTTCATTTGCAGTGAACAGAGTGTGTCAATTTATGCATCATCCTACTGACATTCATTGGTCTGCTGTCAAACGCATTTTGCGATATTTAGTGGGAACCTCTGACTATGGTTTATTCATACGTAAATCTCCACATCTCAATCTTTGCTCCATGGCTGCTTCCCTATCAGCTTTTTCTGATGCTGATTGGGCTGGTTCTCAGAATGATTCTCGGTCCACTAGTGGTTTTGTTACATTTCTTGGACCTAATACAATTTCTTGGTGTTCCAAAAAGCAGCCAACCGTGTCTCTAGTACTGAATCTGAATATAGGTCTCTTGCAGTGGCTACCAGTGAATTAATTTGGATACAAAATCTACTTGGTGAACTTGGTATCCGTCTTTCAGAGGCACCCACATTGTATTGTGACAACCTGGGAGCAACTTATCTAGCTGCCAATCCTGTTTTCACTCCCGCACAAAACACATTACCCTTGACTATCATTTTGTGCGTGAAAGAGTTGCGGCAAAGACACTCAAAATTGCATTGGTTCCCTCTAGTGCTCAACTAACTGATATACTCACCAAGCCTCTTCCGAATGATCGTTTTCTCTTTCTGCGACCGAGTCTAAATGTGCTTTCCCCACATTTTGCCTCGAGGGGGGATAATAAAGCCCAATACACAAGTAGGCCCAAGACTCAGAACCACTACACTGAATGATATTTTGTACTAGGACACGTGTCCTCATCTTTGCTCTTTTCTCTGCCTATAAATACGAGTGTAATCCCTCTCTATGGTAGAGTAGGACATTATTCAATATAAATCATCTTTTTACATTTTTGCTCATACTCTGTTAAACAGTGCCAATGCATGAAGCTCTACAATAAATATCTGGAGAGTATTGTTATGGACTAGCTACCGTTGGGCCACTTGTGTGGGGCTTCATGCTGTAACGACATCTTGTCTGCTATTGGAATGATAAGTGGGTTGAGGATAAGTGCAAATATCAAGATATAGGACTACGTTGGTTAGGAATTTCCACATCAAGGGATGCCCAAAAAAGAAGAACAAGATTCTTCAAGTATAATAAAGCAGCAGATATGCTGTTCACATTTCTCGTGGCTCCAAAATAACTAACAGATGGTAATTCCTTCAATTTCAATTAAATATTCCTAAAATTAAGAAAGAAAAGAAAAGTGCATAGTGCGACTTGCAACAATTTTTCTATCCCCAAAATTTGAGCAACAATATGAGAAAGGGACTAACTATAATAATAAGTCATTCGTTTAAAAAAGAGTAATGTGCAATTCTAAAAATTAAATTTTGCTCCAGAGGCGTCTGGCAGCATAAATTTGAAAAATGTGTTAAAATACACATAACCTTGTGCAAATCTACCATTACTTTTTTGTGAGCTGCAATGATGCGATCCAACAGGGCGCATCAAATTCAAATAAGCCTTTTAGGATTCCAAGTGGACCAATCACAAGAGCAAGGGCCAAGAGAATCAAGGAAGCATTGAATGGGCTTGTAGAAGAGATTTTAACAAAACATATGGCATTTGGATCAACAAATGAAAAAGAAGACTCCAAGGACGTCATTAATGTGATTTGGGCTGAAAATGGATATGTAGATCATATTTTGGGCTTGGAGGCTTCAAATTAAAGGGCTTGGACCATGGGCTATACATAGAAGGGCTCATTTGGGCCTAAATACTCACATTTTGGGCCTAAATTGTTTATTATCTTTAGTTTATGTCTTTCATGCGAAATTTGTAATTTGAATTAAATAGGATTGGATAAAAGATATTCTTTTGAATATCCTTATCCCTAGATTTTAGGATATTTATCAATTTCAAAGTTTGAATTTATCTTTTTAGATTTAAGATTGAATTTTATCATTTCTTTAGGATAGGATTTCAGAATGTAATGGTGCGAACCCAATGGGAAAGATCCCAAGAACCCACAGCCAATCTAAAATATACGCACCCCAAGAACGCTAAACAAAGGTTAACGATCCACTTGAACCCTTGAACACGGAAGAACAAGGACCCGAAGTGTTGAAAGACGCCACAAGGATGATCAAGCCTTGATAAGTCTGTTAGTTCAATTAAGAACCCTAGAGAGAAATCCACTCTCAAGTTTAAAGATGCAAGAATGCAATTCTTTAACTCAATAACATAATCTGATAATCTGATTTCAAGAATGAGTAGTACAATGTATTTATAGAGGTTACATTCTGAAATCATATCCTAAAGAAAAGATAAATTTCAATCTAAAATCTAAAAAGATAAATTCAAACTTTGAAATTGATAAATATCCTAAAATCTAGGGATAAGGATATTCAAAAGAATATCT
>QFDD01000128.1:0-74300 GCA_006871305.1 Vachellia collinsii | reverse complement strand
CTTTTATGAAGGAAGTATAGTGATTAGAAGAAGTTTTACTCACCAAACTGAGCTCCAAAGTCTGCAACAATGGCGGACGCAGCGCAGAGAGAAGAAGACGCACGGGAAAGAAAGAAAACGCGTAGGCAAGAAAGAAAACGCGTTGTCTGACGTTTTTAATAAGATTTTGGCAAAAATTACCACATATGACCCAAAAGAAAACATATTATAATAAATGACCCCATGTTCCCTCTCTCTCTGTTTTTTTTTTTTTATTATTCTTGGATGTTACAAGAAACATCTAGAATCTTGAAAAACAGCTTGTTGCTCTGATATCATGTTAATTAGAGAGCATAGAGCATAACTGGAAAACAATTTATGAATAATACGTATTATTATTGATTGGAATAATCATCCATACATGTTTGTTTTTGAGTTGATCAATATTTATAGACCAGACAATGAACTTGTGTTCTATAACCGTCTAACGGATCATTGACCCAATACCTAACACATATATGATCCAGTACATTCTAACATCCTTGGCCTCTGATAGTTATAGTGTTCATTTGGATTAACGGTGGAAACTACATTTTCAACGTAAATTACAGTTTATAAGGGAAATATATGAGATGAGTTTTATGTCGGCTTATTTATGTGTAATTTCTCATTATTAATACAAACAGGGCTAGATCCTCTTCATCCAGCCTTCTTCAATTGACCAACTCTTGCTGAAAATATCATTATAACTATAGAAATATAAGATATGTATATATTAGAAGTTACTTTTATATTTATGTAACTATGCGTATTGGGCTTTATGCCATAAAGCCCAATGTACAGTGTATAAATATAAGGCCTTGTATTACAAACTAATATGGTTCTTTACCCATACTATTCCTTGAATAGATTTTCATTTATCCGGGCCACTTGTTTTCATGGTACCAGAGCCAGGTTGAGGGTAGTTCCATCTAGTAATTTTTTTCATAATTGACATAGCACATTCAAGAATTCATTCGTGTAGCAATCTTGAGTCAAGAACGTCCAAATTAGGGCAAGAGCATCATATACGGGTATGGCAGAGGCAAGCTTGAAGTTAACCGTGTCGCTGACTGCTTCTCTAAATTTCACCCATCCCCTGTTTCTCCACCCTTCCGATGCACAAACTGCATCTCTAGTTACGCAGCCACTCACTGGATCAGATGATTACAATGTATGAAGTAAGGGAATGCGAATTGCACTTCGCGGTCGTCACAAGTTGGGTTTCATCAACGGGAGGTGCACCAAGGCGTCGCAGGATGAATCTCTTCATGAACAGTGGGAAAGTTGCAATGCCATTGTTCTTTCTTGGATCTTGAATTCAATATCCAAGGAGCTCACAAACGGGCTTGTTTACTTCAAATGACAGCATCTTTGGATGTGTTGAGATACCTGAAGCAGAGCGTGGGGTTGGGAGTGCTACTTAAATCAGACCAGGATTTAAAGTTGAGCTATTTATGTGACTCCGATTAGGGGTCTTGCAGTACGACGAGGCGTTATGTGACAAGATATCTTCTCAAGATAGGAGATTCACTCATTAAATGGAAGACTAAAAAGCAGTACACGGTCTCCAGTTCCTCAGCAGAGGCAAAATACAGGGCTTTAGCATCTGCGGTTTCAAAGGTTGTTTGGGTCCAAGGATTGCTAACAAATCCGAACATAAGGAAGACAACACCAATTCAGATTTATTGTGACAGCAAAGCGACCATACACATAGCCTCGAACCCGGTGTTTCATGAAAGAACGAAGCACATTGAGATCGATTGTCACTTTGTAAGAGAGAAGTTACACGATGGGTTAATTTCTTTGTCACATGTCAGATCCGAAAAATCAAGAAGCTGATATCTTGACAAAGGCTTTAGGAAAAGAGAGTCAAAATCGTTTATTGCACAAGTTAGGCACTGTAAATATTTTTCAGCCCCAAACTTGAGGGGGAGTATAGAAATATAAGACATGTATATATTAGAAGTTACTTTTATATTTATGTAACTATGCATATTGGGCTTTATGCCATAAAACCCAATGTACAGTGTATAGATATAAGGCCTTGTATTACAAACTAGTATGGTTCTTTACCCATACTATTCCTTGAATAGATTTTCGTTTATTTGGGCCACTTGTTTTCAATAACAAGTATAGATCCTTGAAAGAACGTGTATCTTTGTATTGCATGAGGTCTTATAAAATCTTCTGTTCCCAATCTTAAGAGTTAGCTTTTAGGGGTGGACGGGTGGTTTATGACATGTGCATGTAACTGTGACCTGCTCTAATGATTATGGGGTGTGAGACTGAGGCTTCACCAATTCAACTCGTTTGGATTAACTTAACTTTCTTTTTTCGGGCCAAAGGATTAACTTAACTTTGTCTCAACGCTTCCTTCATTTCGGGGGTTGGATTTATCTGGTTATATCACTGAAGCCTCCAAGGAGCTATCTATGCATGTAGAGCTCGAGAAATGAAAGGCTAGCTTAGCTAGTCTAAGCCCGAAAGCATATAAAAATGTGCATGTATGGCTTCCATTTTCGCCTCTCTCTGTTTTTTCCCCCTCCCGTTCCAAAGTTGCATGACTTTACTCCTCTCGTTCCATTAAAAGTCGTCAATGAGTGGGGATCAAATCATAAAGAGAAGTCTCTTTATCACATAAATAAATGACCGCCCCTAGTGGAATCGCCACCTCACACAGGAATTTTCGGAGGCACCTAACAAGCATCCAAAATTAGACAGCTCATGTGCACTCCGCAATTCCCATGTACTGCTGCTTATGTCGTCTTGGCCTCTGATCTGCTCAGTTCCATTCCATCTTCTCTCATTATTAATTAGCCTCACTGGGAAGGTTCCCAGGAAACATATAAGTGGAAGCAGTCATCAACTCGGTTGGCAACGGCACAGAGATATGCTCAATATGTTTCCAAACAGATCAAACACGAGAACAAACTATAAATAACAGAGACGAATAATGGGTGGTTTTTTTTTTTTTTTTTACAAGGGCCTTTCACTTTCGGATACATATATCTGAATGACTTGTCCCGGTTAGATGGATCTTAAATTATTTAATCTTCAATGATTTGAGATATACTTTTTTCCGTTTGGCAAAGATGACAGAAAGATTATATTTTTGTGTCAGCCAAAGAAACAACAAATGTTGCAACAAGGCATGTAGCTGTCTCTCCCAGGGTCGGTGGCCTATTTAAATCTGAAATTTACGTGTCATAAAATTAGAGAGAGAGGGATAGAAATATAGAAGCACTCGCTCGTTTCGTACTTTTCTTTTCTTTTCTTTTTTACTCTGTTCTTTAAAAAAGAAGCTTGTTTGGTTCAAGCTCAAGGGAAGATTCTCAAATTAAAGGCCCTCATGGAACTTTCCCTAGCTCTCGCCTCTTTACCCTTTTGGTTCATCATTTTTCCTCACTCTTGACACGGACCATATATAGATCCTCCACAGAAGATGATGAAGGAAGAGTTGTTCATTCTGCTTACTCTGACACAACCCAATTCAGTGATGTTGCTTAATTTTCAAGTCCTTCAGCGATGGAGCTTAAGCACGTTGCTTTCTAGGTTGGTTCTGAGTCCAGCTGATTAATATCTCGTGACTATACATAGACGGTGCTTTTGTTTTTTTTTTTTTTTTTTTGGTTTTACCCACCCGGTATCCGACTGCCCTTTACTGGATCCCTGGACTTCTAACTGGACCAGGTAACCCGAGGCAACCGACTAATCCGGATCCCACCCGGGGAGCCCTTACGGGGGAAAGGCGGTACCTATGGGACAGCCCATTGGTAAACGGTGCTTTTGTTAGTTGGAAGGAAAGTGGTAAACAAGTTTATAGTCAAGACTCAAACAGAAGTCTTGTGGGGTTCGAAATCCTGAGAAACACTGGCCGAGAGGAATAGTATGAAATAGACGAGAGATAAGTGTCACGTTGGATCGGATATTTAGAATAGTCGTAGGAAATAAATGAAAAACCTAAGAGGAATCGTAAGAAGACAGCGAAAAATGGACCCATGATAAATTTGCAAATCTAAAGAATTACACTGGATAATACAATACTGAAGTAATATATTTGATCCAGCAAATTTTTTTTTTTTTTTCTGTGATGCGGTCCGTCGTTTTTTGGGAACAGGATGCAAATAGAGAGATACATAGCCATCTGTCCAGCAAATGTGGCTCTCACTCACATGGCTTGTCCTCATCCACTTTCGTCTTCATCCTCCATCTCTCTCTTTTCTCTCTTTAATTTCACAGACGTGAGAGAGAAAGGTATGGTGGGTGAAGCTGCATGCAACGCAATAAACGGATCAAGTTATAAGCCTCTGTTTGCTCAAATCAAATCATCATTTCACCGTGACATCTGATCTTTTATGCACATCACTGTTTTAACCTCTCTGAAACTTCCTAATTTGTGGGTCAAAATGCAATTTCTACTCTGCGTGTATATAAAAAAATTCTGCAACCATCTCATCAGATTTCATCTGAGAAACTGTCTCCACATGAGAAATCAACCCCGGCCAGTACTTTTCAGACGCAGCAGAGATGACTTTGAAACCTGCTTTGGAGGAAATTCTTCAATGCCTTGGCAACTCCGGAGTGATAATTAAAAAAGTTACTACTTTTACTTTGTTGTGTGACCCATGTGTTAGATTTGCGTTGAGAGAGATCACTAGCAACTTTAGACTCGTCAATTTTGCCAGAAATAAGCATGTATCGTTTGGGATCTGGAAGGTATCTGAGAGAATCCTTTTTGCAACTTTTGAGTGACGCTCCTTGCCTTGATAGTTTTGCCATATAGCATTTACTGTTCTATAATGAATTCGTTTAATTTCCCCCCTTAAAAAAAAAAAGGCTCATTTGCTCTTCTGAGTTTTGACAAATGATCTTTCCAAAGTCACCAATATTTTATTGTTTATCATGAATTCAGTCTCTTCAATCATGGCATCATATTATAAATTTTTTGACTGGTCATTCTCTACAAAACTTATAATTGAAACGTCTTCCCAAATTAATGCTTAAATAAATCATTTGTATGAAAAGGAAGAGAGAGAGGGATAGCGAGAGAAGTAGAGGGGTTCATAAAAAAAACACTCGAAAAAAATAAAAACTGTGCGAAAAGTTTTATATTCCGTTAGGTATGTTGGAGGACTTTCTAAAAGGAGTGGAATATGAAAAAAGATCGGTCAAGGAGCAAAAATTAATTCAGATTTTTTTTTGAAACAGTACCAATCATGTAGAAGTCATACATTTTTTATCCGAAAATTTTAAAATAAGGTATTTTAAATCCTATTATTAAAAAATATGTTAAAATTGATTAATTTTTTTGTTGAGGGGCTACCGGTCAATATTAGAATTTTTAATGGTATCGTCTAAAATGCTTCATTTTAAAACTTTTAAATTTAAAATGTTCTCTCAATGACTTTCGTATGATCAATGTTCTTTTGAAAAAAAAAATTCAGTTATTTTTACCCTTTTATCCCAAAAAAATAATATTGAAATGAGAAAAATAAACAAAACTAAGCTTTTAAAATGCCTTATTATATAAAATTAGTCTTATATAATTTCCGCTAGTATACTATGCATGTCAGATTGATGGGATTGAAATTTTTTATCACAGAAAAAAAAAAGAAAATGCCTTTAAAAATACTTTAGACCACCAAAGTGATACGATGCATTTGATGTTCTCAGAGAAGAGAAATGTTTTTGAAATTACGTATGTTGACAACGGAAACAATATTTTCGATTTTCTTAGCACAAAAGGCAGTTAATTTTTTTATAAATAAACATTTTTAAGTAATGTAATTAATTTTTTTAATTTTTAAATTATCTATTGTACCCATTTATATCAGAGATATATTTTTTTTTAAATAATTTAATATTTACAAGGTAGAAATGAGAGAAATTTTATCTCAATTTATTTACATATAATACAAATGAAGGGAAAGTGGATACACTGTAGGGAGTCAAAAGTGTGTACTTCCAAATCATATCGCAAGCAAAAGGTCTATCCACAGCATATGAAGGGAGTGGTAGAAAATCTAATCTGACAAGCGGCCGTGACTGTTTAATAAACGCGTTGAGACATAAAGAAAAATGTTTTCTGAATGATAAACAAGCTATCCTTTATCCCATACATCTAAAAACAGCTTAATTCTGAAAAGATATACCACACTTGTATGGAAAAATAATGATGGAGGCTGCCAGTAGCAGAATTGATAAAGGTTAATGTCCGGGGTTAGTTAAAATCTGGGGGAGAAGGCTAGGCATGGCATACTAAAGAAAAGCAGAGAAGCAAAGGGCCTTGGGTGAACTTTTGGGAAAAGGAAATCTGGGAAAGGGCCCCTCTGTGTTTCTGAGTGTTTGGGATGAAATCCAATTCTCTCCATTTCTTTCTGTTCGTTCCTTCCTAATTCCCTTCTGATCAGATTCATGGCGCCCAGTGAACTGGGATTGTCCCCTGCCACGCCAAAATTCCAATTTGATGCTTGTGCATTGAATCTGTCATTCCCTTCCTCTTATGACTTCTTTCTGCCATGTTAGACGATGATTATGTTTTAAAAATTTTACAGAATTTCCACCAAATATTCATTAAAATCATGTTCTCTTGGTTTAAGGCAGTTGCATGAATTTCAGTAGTTTCCAATTTATGTGATTCAAAGTTGAAAAAAAAAATTATGTGATTCAATTATTTTAGTTTGCTTTAATGATTCATATTTATAATGAGGTTAATAGATCACTGTGTTTCACATACGGGGGGAACAATTAATTGATTAAATTTTCCAATAATCATACGGATTAATAATTAAAAAAATATAATGTTAACAAAAACAAAAAGTAAAAGGGAGAGAGATGAAAGCTAGGGAAGAGGAAAGAGGAAGAAGAAGAGTGGAGAGCCATTGGATGGATATCTGGGATGAAAGAGAAAGGAAATGGAGAATCCCAATGCTGTGTGTGACAGAGAGAGAGAGAGTGAGAGAGAGACAGCAGAGCTCACTGTACTCGCCCTCTGGTGACCAGTTAAAATAACCCCTCACCCTCTCGCTTCATCTCCCTCCCTGCTTACTGTCTCTTTCCCAAATCAAACCCACAACCAAAATCTACTTCCTCCTCCAACTCCAAACTCCACGAGCCAATCAAAGATTCCATCTTTTTCATCAAAAGTTCCATACTTTCAGATCAGGAGTGAGTGTGGTGCGCATGAGGGTTAACCAGGTTGAGGTCCCCCGAGACGAGCACGGATCGTCGATTCTGGATCTTGCCAGGGCCGACATCTCCGAATCATCCGCCAAAACTAGAAACTGTGCTGCTTGTCCCGGCTCTGGGTCTGGGTCAATGGAGTTTCAGTCGCCATACCCAGACCAGGTCCTCGAGAATGTGTTGGAGAACGTCCTCCACTTCCTTACGGCTCGCCGCGACCGCAACGCTGCCTCATTGGTCTGCAAGTCATGGTACCGTGCTGAGGCCCTCACCCGATCCGAACTCTTCATCGGTAATTGCTATGCGGTGTCACCGCGCCGCGCCACCTCCCGCTTCACCCGGGTTCGTTCCGTCGCGATTAAAGGGAAGCCGAGGTTCGCAGACTTCGATCTGATGCCGCTCAACTGGGGCGCCCACTTTTCGCCGTGGGTCTCTGCCATGGCCAAGGCTTATCCTTGTCTGGAGAAGGTTTATCTGAAGCGTATGGCTGTGACGGACGACGATCTGGTTCTTCTCTCTGAATCCTTCCCCTGCTTCAAAGAGCTTGTCCTTGTATCCTGCCAAGGGTTTGGGACCAGTGGACTTGCCGCCGTTGCCAGCGGATGCAGGTAATTTTTTTTGTTTTATGAAGAAAAGGGGTAATTTTTTTTTTTTTTTGTAACCTGGAGGAAAAGGGGTAATTAGATCTAGTTTTATTTCTAGTTGACTGCTACGATTATTGGTTGTTCACACTTAATCTTGTAGGATTAGTATGATCTGGTTTGTGTTTCGATACGAAAATATTTAGTGCTAATGGTATTTTTTGGGCCCTGCTTTCCAGCTTTCACGGCATTGTTCTGTGTTGTGCTTTGAAAATCTCGTTAAATTGGACTCTATATCAATCTTTCTTTGAGCTTTTTACAATTTATTAGATGGCTTAGACCGGCGACGTTTGGTGGTCTAAAAAAGAACAATGAATTTATTTGCTGTGAGTTGATTTTTTTTTTTCTGGTTTATCTTTCTTGTTTCAGACAGCTGAAAGTACTTGATCTTGTTGAATCTGAGGTCGATGACGATGAAGTGGAATGGTTATCATGTTTTCCAGAAAGCCAAACCCATTTGGAATCTCTTGTTTTCGATTGCTTAGAGTTCCCTGTTAATTTTGATGCATTGGAGAGACTAGTGGCTAGGTCACCTTCGTTAAAGAAACTTAGGTTGAATGGTTTTGTTACCATCTCTCAGCTTTACCGCCTGATTACTCAAGCGCCACAGCTCACTCATCTTGGAACAGGTTCGTTCAGTGCATCAGAGGCTGTAGCTGCCGGTGATCAGGAACCAGACTATGCCTCTGCATTTGCAGCTTGCAAATCCTTAGTTTGTCTCTCTGGGTTCAGGGAGATTTTCCCAGATTACCTTCCTGCAATCTACCCAGTTTGCACCAATCTCTTATCTTTGAATTTCAGCTATGCCAATATTAACGCTGAACAACTGAAATCAGTTATTTGCCACTGTCATAAACTGCAGACGTTATGGGTATGTGTTTTTAAATGTCATTCTGATTTCTGATCTCATTATTGTAATTTTTGCATTCGAAGCTTACCTTTGCTTTTATCATGTAGGTCCTGGATTCAATATGTGATGAAGGCCTTCAAGCAGTGGCTGCAACTTGCAAGGATCTCCGTGAGCTTCGGGTTTTTCCTGAAAATGCTGATGAGGATGCTGAGGGGCCAGTTTCTGAGGTGGGCCTTCAAGCAATTTCTGAAGGTTGTAATAAGTTACAATCAATTTTATATTTCTGTCAAAGGATGACAAATGCAGCTGTAGTGGCCATGTCCAAGAATTGCCCAGATCTAGTAGTGTTTCGTCTATGTATCATTGGGCGATACCGGCCAGATGCAGTGACAGAGGAACCCATGGATGAGGGTTTTGGTGCTATTGTTATGAATTGCAGGAAGCTCACTCGACTTGCTGTATCTGGTTTACTGACTGACCGAGCTTTTGGTTACATTGGGAAATATGGCACATTGGTTAGGACACTGTCAGTTGCTTTTGCCGGTGACACTGACATGGGGCTTAAATACGTTCTAGAGGGATGCCATAATCTGCAAAAACTTGAAATCAGGGACAGTCCATTTGGTGATGAAGCTTTACATTCTGGTTTGCATCATTATTACAACATGAGGTTTGTCTGGATGTCAACTTGTAAACTGACTCGCCATGCTTGCCAAGAAGTTGCACAAGCACGGCCTCATCTGGTGGTGGAAGTGATTGGAAGCGGAGAAGAGTGTAATGCTGATGATACTGTTGGCACATTATACATGTATCGATCCCTTGATGGACCTAGAGACGATGCTCCCAAATTTGTCACCATCATGCAGTAGATTTCAAATTTGAGAAGAAGTTAGCTTATTTCTATTGTGGCTACTGATTGAAATTGGAGGGCAGGAAATTTTTATAAAAACCTGCCTGAAGATTGGTGCTATCCATGTCAACAAAGCTGAGCTAGCAATTTCTTGTTTTTGGCCTGGTTTACTGAGATGGCATGCCATTAAGGGACTATTGTGAGAATACATTCCAGTTTTCTTGTCATTGTTTGTTGCAGAGCACTTGGGGGGAGAGGGGGCTCGGAAAAATGGGTGTAGGAGGGAGACAATGTAGAAGATGAATATCTGCTGGTGTTGGACCGTCCAATGCTGGATCGCCCCACACTTTGAATTCATGTCTTTTTTCCTTTTAGATTCATTTGGTCATAAAGGAAGATCAGGAGGGGAAGGAAGGGATTGCCAAAGCTGCTCTGAGTATTGCCTGCTTAAAATACATCTTCTCAAATGGTATCCTTAGGGAAGCTGATTCAGAGGGATCAAAATTGAAGGGTTGGAGAGGTGACATCCTCTAACTTTTCTACCATAGCAATAGAGAAGCAAAAGTATTCACTTTGTAAGAACTTAGTTTGTTTATTTTGATTCAAATGGTAGTTAGTTTAAGCTGTAGCTGGTGAAGACTAAAATCCCTGGACCGAATATACACATCTCGGTCTCTCCCTTTCTCTCAGAAGTCAGAGGTTTGTTCTTTTTTTCCTTCTTTCCAATTTATTTTTCCGGACGTGTTTCTGTAGCTCCTGACTGATGAATTTATTGTTATTGTTAGCAATTGTGAGATGGCTAATAAATGCCAGATATGCAGGTCCATATAATACCTGATACTTAGTGCGATTGTGCCTGTGCCTATCAGTTTTTGAATGTGGAATGATCAATTGACAGAGAGCCCCATTCATGATATGCGGAAAGTGTCTGTACAAGTAGCAGGACAAACCCCCCACCCCCCAAAAAAAAAAAAAAAAAGCTCTGAACCTTTACCACCTCTCACTAACCTCCTTCAACCTCCCCAAACTATCCGAGTAGCTTTTACACGTAACAGTTGTACTTGCTTCAGTTTCGGTTTCTGTTCGTCTCCTTCTGTTCTAATGATATGGCTACCGCAGGCTGTGGCTGTCACCTATAAACTTTCGAGTTAAGATTTGTTTGTTAATCAATTTTAAAATCATTCGAAACAATTTTTTTATATGTTTATTTTGGAATGCGAATAATTATTTTTTAGAAGTTAATTTAAATAATCAATTATTGTCCTTGTTTGGAAATTGAATCTATTTCAGTTTCCAAGGAATACAATAGAATAATATGATTATATAGAGAAGAGAATTCACATTTAACTTGATTCGAGAATGCACTTGCCCTATCATTGGTGGGAGGAAGTTGTTGGCATTTAATTTGGCAGGACGTAAGAGAGTAAAAGCACTTGTGCAAGGATTTAATTTTCGATAGTGCCATTAATGATTCATATAACTGATTTCACTTGTTGAGAGGAGGCATTGTTGTTGCAAGAGCTGGGTAAAAGCAAGGTTGTGATCAAAGTGGAATCTGACTGTGCAATTGAATAACCGATGGGAAGCAACAACCCTTCGGTTTTTTCTTACCCCTTTCTTCATCCACCATTTTTATCGTCAATCAGATAGCTCCATCACTAAAACGGCTTTATTCATATTGCTTTGTGGGGGGAATAGTCCCTCGTGGGATCCAGCAGGATTTTTCCTTTTCACACTTGAAGATAATCCTTTAATTTTTTTTGGTATTTTCTCTTGGACTAACCAACCATCACTGTCCTGAGGAAGGGAAAATAATAAGAGGGACTTTGATAATGATGTTAGGGAAAGGACAAGGTTCCACAAATCCTTCAATTATGGCCGTCGGATACGTTAAAAATGTTGAAATGACCCAAGTGAGGGTCCTGTCTTACCTACTGGGTAGACCAATCCGTCGCTTTTTGAATAAAAAAATTCATCCATCAAATTACATGGTCCTGGATGAGAACAAGCACAAGTTGATTTTGGTTATCACATGCATTATACTGTTTGCTAAGCGCGCGCGCGCATAATGATAATAACAAATAATAATAATTAGAATGAGTTGCTAATGCTAAAAGGCTTGAGGGGGCTTGGCTGGTCTTGCCTGATTGGTGAAGCCACATCTCGAGGGTGGCCCACCGCCCGATCATTTCAGTATGTGGGCCACGTGTACGGTATTGGGGCTGGGGATACATTAATGACATTGTGCAGATTTAGGTATTATTTTAATCATGCATTTATTAATTAATAATTAATAATGATATCATGTTCGATAATATAATAGGGAAAGATGCAGATTTTGCAGAAGCTAACGTCGTACACGGTAACAGACACTGAGACCCAACTACAATCTGGCAGTCCCAAGTGGGTCGTCGTGCGTTGGTGGGACTTGCGAGTTGAAACTTTAAAGTGGTAATTAACAAGGTCGGTTAAGTCCCACAATCAAAACAAAGATGGGTAATTTTAAAACTTATTTGTTTTTTTTTCAAGAAAAATTACATCTTGTGATGTTTCTGTTCACCACAATTCATGGCTGATCTAAGCGCAGCTCAACCACTAAACTATGCTTCCATGTGCTATACCACTGGAGTAAACTCCTCCACACTTGTCGTTATCCTCTTTCCTTTCTTTAAATGATACTTAATCATGCGCTCTTTACTATCACCATTTCCAGGATTGATTCTCGCTTTATATATTTTATATGAAGACATCACATGCAATTGTTTAAGTTGTCTTCGCATGTATAATTCTTTTAGTATGAAACACAAAGGAGAAAAAGAAAAAGAAAAAGAAAAACTAAAACGTTCACTCATCAATAGCATAGAGAAGAACAAGAAGAAGGGGTTATTTGGAAGCTGTGTTTTGCTTTTAGCAGAAACCGATGAGACGATGTTGTTGTGCATAGCAAAGGTCGAATTACTTTAATCTTTCGGATCGCCATTAGTTCAGATGTCGCACATTCAAAGGATGAGGCACCCACTAATGTAAATGGCTTTTGTCCATAAATCATCATCCATAAGTCACCAGTCAAGTCATATTGTCGGATTTTTGTTTATTTTTTAGGTGAGTTGCTATTTTTTTTTTGGCTCCCTCAAAAGGCTCATCATAATTCAGATAAACATTCAAGAAAAGAAGTTTTAAAAGAGAAACTATCATTCCTCTCCCTCAGTATCTTTGTCCATCCCTAACATGATTTCAGATTTGTACCATGACCATTCTCCCTGCCACGCACTTTACATATATACTACAATATCTATACCTTGTATCCTTTTATTTTGTTGATAGATTAAAAAATATAAAAAACGAGCAGATAAAAATCGTTCTGGCTCTTGAAAAGCCTTCTGCATAAACATGACCTTATCTTGCCAATTAAACTAAATCTTTATAACACTGTACTCTTTATATCTACAAAATAATGATGAAGCCACATATATACAGCAGCATGAGCAGCTAATGATATCTAAACTACATAATAATATCTCAACTATATAGATAATATCCCATCTAGTATCTTTATTATGAAAAATATATTTCATATATTTTATATATATTATGTCACAGAGAAAAAGCAAACACATTTGTTGATGTTAAGAAAGCAATTGAGGCTCCTAGAGTTGATAGATAATGAGGGGGAGGTAGGGGCCCCTTCCTAGTACAATCGACAAATGGGTGATCCAGCTCCATGGAAGGTTGGTCTCGATGATAGGGTCTGATACTGATGTCATTATGTGTCAAATTACTCTTGAAACAGAAACATTAACGTGTTTTATTTGGTGAGTTCGATCAAACAGCCTCCTCCACTCGTGGAATATCAAGAATAGAGAGGCTTCAAAGCCTCAGAACTTGAAATCCATTATTTGGGTTATACGTCTCTTTTTTGTAAAGGAAAAAATTCTTTCTTTTTTGTGGGCTTGATATGATTTGAGAGAGAGAGAGAGAGAGAGAGAGAGAGAGAGAGAGAGAATCTTCCAATCATTTCTGCTTTAGAACTCTTGTAAAATAATCGCATGCCGTATCATCATCTTCTGGGTAGCCGTTCAAGAATGACATGTAACCACTGTGAGCCCTGTTTGGCTTTTGAATTTCGATCTCAGGCTCTATGATATCATTGAGGAGGTGAAGGCCGAACCGCCGAAGCTTTAAAAAGAAAGTGGTTGGTGTGGTGAGTGAGTGACTGAATGGAAAACCCTGAAACTAGATGTAGCCTCTCAGATAAAGCAAGGGTGTGTCAGGTTTACAGCTTCGACTTGGTCAAAAGCAAACCTGAAAAGAAATTTGCTGATTTTTCAAATTCATGGTGGTCCCTAGTTTGGCATGATCCACTTCATCAACCTAACCAATACTGAAAAAAATATCAACTAGCGTCCAAATTGTTGGAGAGCCATCCACCAATTTGAAAAGGAATGGGACAACTAATAGTTTATGCTATTTTGCCCTTTATATATCAGCAGGAGCCACTTTTTGTGTTCCCTGTCCATCAATCACTACATGGATTCTATTCAGCCATTAATACATTACATTACACACCCTCCATTTTCATATTAAGCATTCATCCAAGATAGTGAAATACCCATCAAAAAATTCACCCTTTGATCATCTGGATTCATAAAGATTCGTTAAAACTTCTACCATTATGAGAGAGAGGCGCTATTTACTACTACCAGTCTGCTTACTCACTAACTCCCAAGCCCTCGCTAAGCACATGGCAGTGACAAGAATCACAAGATCTGAGAAAATTCGAAGCCCCCGTTCATATCCGGTGACTCAGTGAAGTTGTAGAGAGAGCAAGAAGTTGCTGGCTTCTCACTGTATATATGTATATGTATATAACTAACAAATTACGACATAACACGTTGCGGAAGGAACAAACGTAAAGATGCATCTAGACATGCTAATAAATAAATATTTGAGCTGATCCATGTCACGCACCTCTGCATATGTGTCTTGTCCATTTTCTTTTTGCCAACATATACATTTGTTCCATGATTTCAATGTATATAAAAATTCCTAATTTTGATCTTGATTAAATTTTTATCTCGAATTAATTGTCAACAGTGAATAGCAGACTAAATTATATCACCTCTCTCAAGATAAAAGTTTTTTAGTTACGGGTTAAAATTCTGAATGCTATCTTATCCCATCATTCCTACCTGAACAGCCTCGAATGGCTCAGAAATGAGTATCAATACGGTTCGGCAATCAGTGGCGCCAAAAACAGCAACTCACGCAGATCTCAAATAAGATAGGATAACGATACAATGTTGACATTCACATTATTGCTACCATACTGCCATCGATATAATGAACAGCATTCTATTCTATACTTTTCATTAAATGAATAAATTAAGGCTCCCTGATTTGAACTATCATGATATCAAATGCCTCATTCAAGCTATTTGTATGTCTACATTATGCTTCAATGTTCCACTGAGATTGCACATCCTCATCAAACTTTTCCATTATTTTACTAGCTACAGTACACCACCTTTTAATGTACATCTCCCATGCTCAATGTTGAAATTTCACGATTAGGGTGACAACCGCTCAATCTTCCATGCTCGTTGTCCATTTATCTCGTGGGGGGAATAGCGCAACCTGTCAACAAAACATCACAACGAAACCATAAAGAACCCTCATGGATAATTCTCTTCATACGGCTTGTGAGTACAACAGCTTCTAATGGCACCTCTATACAGAATAATACTGTTGAAAGGCCAAACAAAAGATCGTTAAAGTTCATCTTTACAGCTCACAGCAAGGTCCAAGATAAATAGTTCTCGTCATAAATGTGGAAAATCGAATTATAGTCCCATATCCACAGTTTGTCCAAGTTATAACGAACAATATACATAAAAATCAACCTGTCATAAACGGGTAACAACCACCTGTCATGCAAACGAGACGGCTGTCCTTGCCAAAACTCAAAAAGTTGTGGTGTCAATCTGTATCCTCCCCAGTTTTTGGGTTTAGGGATCAAGCTACAGCAAGCGAAAAAATAGATGTGTTACTTCTCAACTCACCTGGGGTTAACAAATGGAAGTGCATATGAATTGTTAATAAAACAGTGTAATGTTGAAGGTATGAGATGATGAGCCAATCAAAGCTCAGATTCATCTCAGAAAGATCGGGAAGAACAAACATGGCACACAATTCTATTTGGCATCATTAACAGAATTCTAACAAAAGTGATCTACTAGGAAAACAGAAATACAGTGAAAGGAAATGGAAAAATCAAGATCAAATATGAATCTAGATATATTATGATTTCATTCGTTGCTAATATTTACTCCACATTTTTTCTATTGTCCTCCTTTTTATTCCCAAACGAAGCCCAGTTTTTAAAAAATGTCCAACACTTACCCATCAGCAAATTTTTGCTCCAGCTCTTCGTACTCCTGATGAAGAACATCTCTTCCAGGCACTACCATACTCTAAAGATCAAGAAACTGGTAAAATTTGTATTCGACAACTATCAGAATTCAGTTCAAACAAATTACAGCAAACCTGTTTGCTAGCTATAGCTCCAATCTGACTTCCTCTAGGACGGCTATGGAAATACTGTTCTGATTCTTCATCCGAGACTTTCTGCACAGACCCCTCCACTCGTACCTTAGAAAAGGAAAAAGGAATGGGAACTTTAGATTGATTTTTTTTTTAAACCAAGAAAGTTCTGGATCTTTTCTTGTTCAACTTTTCAAGTACAATCTTTCACACATATATAGCAATTTGTTTTCAACTCTTTTCTTGTTTTCCTAGTGTGACTGCATAAACTGGGCCTGGGTTTTGGGCTTACATATTGAAATCTAGTTCAGTTACAAAAAGAATCTTGACTAAGTAACAAAACTGAACTAACTATATCTTAATAGAAATGATCCTTATCAAGGAAAGTCATCAATAATCAATATATTGGCAAACAAAATAAGGAAGGCGACCAATGAATTATGAGGCATGCCTTCATAAAGCAGAGTTATAGGCATTTCAGGTCATTTCAACTGGAGACCTGTTACAAATCATCATGCCTCAGTTTTGTTATTTTACAATGTAAGGCTATTTAGCAAACAAAGCGGCTCTGCAGTAAACCTTCATGAAAGGGGGTAAAACAATTTTCCCGAAATACATTCTATGAGGAGTTGCAAACTGTAATATATATACACATACAGACACAAACATGCAGATTAATGACCATGTTAACATGAATCAACAAATACAACAGTCAAAATCAAACTAAAAATTGAGACAACCAATTTGTATCTCAGTTGCTTTAAATCATCCTAATATATTTCATGTGGTGCCTGCATAAAATAAACATTTCACCCTTGATAAATTAGTCAGCAGTTCTACAACATAAAGACAGCTTTCTGAAATCAGTGGTTGAGAGATGCAAAATGAAAAACTCATGGCCGAAAAAATTCAGCACTGCCATCCTTGAGCAGAAACTTACAAAAAAGTCCTTATAGGGTTGTAGATTGTCAAGATTTCAACAGCCAAAGGTAGGCCTCTATGTAGGTTTTAGGTAAAAGCCAATGAAAGAAATTGAGAAGAAAGCAAAAACTGAGCTTTTGAAGTTAGGCTCACGATTTGTGCATTCTATTTTTCTTCTTTCTCTGGACATATCTTAAAACACTTGCTTTGACAACCATCATGAGATTGAGACAATAGGTCAATATAGGAGATGCCAATCCACTAATTTAGACCGTGTAGAGGAATTTAATCATCCATTTATTATATTTCATTCTATATGCCAAATAGTGCATTTCCCCTTTTTCTAACTATAGGCTGGCATGATACTGCATTGCATCAGAAATGAACATGCATCATCAAACCAATGTAGGAACAAATCAATAGGCAGCATAGGCTAGAATAAAAATAACAATTACCTGCCGGTTTAGATCATCCCAGAAGAAAAGAATTGATGCATGAGGATTTTCAGATAGTTCCTGTGCCTTTCGGCTTTCATAGTTTGTGTACCTGAACAAAGCAATCGCAGTAAGTGAAAGATAATAATCATTTTTCAAACAGCATTCTTAAGGTCATTATAAAGTATAAACAGCCGGTTATTACTGACCATACAAAAC
This sequence comes from Vachellia collinsii, assembly GCA_006871305.1. NCBI lineage: Eukaryota > Viridiplantae > Streptophyta > Magnoliopsida > Fabales > Fabaceae > Vachellia > Vachellia collinsii. Next base: position 56,642 of record QFDD01000128.1, on the reverse strand, counting down.
CATCCTTGTCCACACCTTTCAACAACACCATTCGTGATGAGCTGCAGCCATGTAAAGTTATGTCAGATGGAATTAAGTTCAGTTAAGCAACATATTTATCAGTTACACAAGCCCCTTAAAAGAGCATATTTTGTTCATTCACAATAACCCACCAACCTATATAGGTGCAGACTGAAAAAAGTAAAAGAACAAAGTAAGATGAACAACAGCAAAACTGATCTTACGGTTTTCCATCCTTCCCTACGGTTGATAAGGCCATAGCATTTGGTTCCCTCAAGCCAGCAGCCAATGCATCATCAAACCATTTACGAAACTACAGGTATTGAATCACATCATTATCAAACATAAGAAAGACGTTGGAGGGTTGAGAAGTAGCCATGACCATTGAAATCTGGTTTAAAAAGTACTAAACCACAGCAGGACCAGGGGGTGGATTTACAAACCTGGACGATGGGGTCTGCATCCACCTGCTCTTCCCGAAACTCAGGAGAGATATAGTTCTCTCTTAAAGCTGAAATATCAACTTTAGGAGGCTTGCCAATTCGAACACACATTGAAGTTCCAGGATACGGTGGGAGATGAAGCTTATACTTATCTGCAATGGAAGGTGGGACAAATCTACCTCCTAGAAAGTGATGAGGACCACTAAACTTCTTTGCACATAATTTTGGTGCTGTCAAAGAAACCTACAAAAACAGTAGAGCATGTTAATGAGATCTTCAATCAAAAGAAACACAACTTATGTTTGTCTGAGTGGATTTAGGCGATTATATGTAAATTCCAAATTTTGGTGTAAGAAACCATAAAACAGATGCCTCTGAGAATCATACCAACATATCAGATTTAATGCCTTTACCATCAACATCTCCTTCTTCAACATGCCACCCAGAGGGAATATCTATGGAGACTATAACTGATCTTTTCTCGCCAGCCTGTTCATGATCATGTGAAGTGACAAGCCTCTGGATCAGATCATCAAAAGGAGGCCTTGGAGCACCTGAAAAAATTTGAAATTTACCCGTTCCAATGAACTACAATAAACAGAGTCATGCAGTAAATAACAAAGATTCATTAAATTCATGACTGTAAGTAAGTCCAGAATTCAGAAAAGAACCAGAAGAGATTGGCAAAAATTATCATGGATAAATAATAAATTTAGGAGCACATGCCTTGCCAACAATGCCCTGTTTATTTTGATAGCCAGAAATATTGTAAAATAAATTTTGATGATTGATAGAATGAATCCTGTTGAGATGATGAAATGATTAGAAAAGCAAGGATACCAAATTGCTTATTAATTTCAAGATTTTTGGAATTCCATCAGTTGTAGCATTATGAGTTTGCATGACATAAAAGTTCAAATTTCTTAATATGCAAATTGCACATGGTTTGATGGCCCTCTTAGGGATTAGAAAATAAATAAATTGCAAATTACCATGGAAAGAGAATCCAAACATGGCATCTATTACAATGTCAAAGTCCTTTGATAAGTCTGGTTTCAGATCTTCCACTGATAGGAATGGGATTGATAGGGATTCAAGCTGCAACAACAGTCATTCAAATGAGACTCACAGCAACTAGTAACAAACCCCCTGTGCCAAAGAAATAATTGGCGGGGAGATACAAGATGTGGAGTGGTTCAAAAGTTTCTCAGCTGGAGTTTCCCCCTACCTGAGTAACTAATCCAGTATAAAGAGGCTTGACAGTACGCTTGGGATAGCAGACATAGGGCTTATAGCCAAAGTGATGAAGGTGACGGGCAGCCACCAGACCATCACCCCCGTTATTCCCAGGTCCACAAATAGTAAGCACTCGAGCACGCTCACTTGGTCTGTAAACCTGTGGGAAAAACTTGTTTTTAAGCAAAAAGTTTTCACGATATTTGTAGACTGACGTTCATACGGAACAAAAATCTATCAAAGAATGCTTGGTAAAGCAGACGACTGAGTCGCAGAACAGAGTGCAAGACCCAAAACATTCTTATTGCAGAAAACTCACGCTGAATTATGGAATTACGAGTAATTTATAACGTGCAAAAACTAGCTTAAATATAATTATAGCAGAAAACTCATTATTGAAACTGTCTACGTGGTTTTTTGACATTTTTATTCAATTCATTTCCACCATGAAAGGATTGCAACTACAAAGAAAACCCAACAGATAAATAAAAACAGCAAATGATAATCACCTCCGCAATGGACGTGGCGACACTCAAACCAGCCAATTCCTGCAATTGCAAATACACAATGAACACAAATGGAAGCCGTTAAGCAATGACAGTACAAGAAATTATACTACAGAAAGAGAAGTCTACGATGAAGATTGACCATCAACTGGTCGACACTAAATCCAAGAGGACCCATGAGGATCTCATCGATCTCGGCAGCTTCCCGCTGAGTGAGGTACGAAATAGAGTCGTGGCTCTCCATGGTTTGCCCCAACACAGCAGCTCTGGACCCTGCAGCTTCAGTAAGCGCAGTACAAAATGCCCGAACTCCCGGGGTATAAATTGGGCCTCGAATGCCCTGAAAAAGGAAGAAACACAAAACTATAAACTTGGCGAACAGTAGTTCAAAGAGTTGAGAGAGAAATTGGAATAAAGACATTGATGAAGCAGAGAAATGGCCTACGGAGAAGAGTTTAGGAGCAGCGAGTAGAGTCTTAGGGACGCTGTTGTGGAAGAGAGCGTGTTGAGTATGAGTGAGTGCGTGGTCAAGGTATAAAGATGTCATCTTTCCTGCCTTTCTCACCAGCCAAAGCATTGGGTGCTTCCGTTGGGCTCGGCTTCTACTGAATCCCCTCCCCGCCCCAGTTAATAAATATGTGCGTAGTCCTTTCGGGATTATTGTATCCTTCCCGTGAGGTTTTTTTACCCAAACTTTACACTTTTAAAAAAAATTATTAATATAATATAAGTAAACTGGTTCTTAATTTTATCAAGTTCATTGGGTCAATGAGTTCAATTTATTTTTTTTAAAAAAAATATTGCCAAAGTTTAGCAGAATTGAATTTTTTTTTATATTTGGTTTAATTTTTTTTTCAAAGAAGCAAGATAGAGCAAGGCATTACTTGGGTCAATAACGTGCAGGTAGATTGCAGTTTTTTTTTTTTTATAAAAATATGGCAAACTCTTTCACAGTTTGGCAAATTTTTTTTAAAACATGATTAAAAAGTGAAGTTATTAAAAATTATATTTTTTTATTAGCCTGAATTCTACTCTTCCTTTTAATATGTATTCCCCTTTTTATGACCTTGGATTTGAACAAAATCAGATAATGAAATTTTTTTTAAATGAACATGCTGAACATATTTTTTTTAAAAAAAAAATTGAAACTCCTCCAAATTTTTTTAAAAAATGAATTTATTTAAATAAAAGCAGAGATAAAAATTTGAAATTGAAAAATCACTTTGATTTTTATCAAAAAAAATATGAAAAACAAAAAATTATTAAATAGGGGGCTAAGTATTTGTTTAAGGCAAATAAATTTTCATCTCTACCTTTGTTTAAATAAATTCCATTTTAAAAAAATTAGAGGAGTTTCAAAAAAAATTAAAAAAAATATGTCCGGCATGTTCTTTTAAAAAAATTTCATTATCTCATCCAATTTTATTAACATCCAAGGCCACAAAAGGGAGAACACATATTAAAAGGAAGAGCAGAATTTAGGCTAATAAAAAATTACAAGTTTTAATAACTTCACTTTTAAATCATATTTTAAAGAAAATTGTCAAACCGTGAAAGAGTTTGGCATACTGCACTCCACTTGCATAGACACACGCAATGCCCAACTTTATCTTACTTATTTTAAAAAAAATTAAACCAAAGCCTTTTTATATTAAAAAAAAAAAAAGAATCAATTCTGCCATTTATTTTAAAAAAATAAAACAAATTGAACTCGTTCAGAACGTGAACGAGTTCAAGCGAAGATTCCCCTGGCTACACTGAACTTGTTATTGGTGTGAACGAGTTCAATACAAAGTCAAACTCGTTCAGGCTAAAAATGAGTTTAACTGTAGTATATTAGTAAATTTTTTTTTTAAACGTAGGGTTTCTGTGTTTAATATTAATATTTATAATATTTTGGTAAACTAACCTTCCCGTAATATGTAAATTTCCCAACTTGACAGATAATAAATAAATTTGGATAAATGTTCAAAATTACATTTTATCTTTTATAAAAATAGATGTCAACACCATAAATAAAAATGGTTAGAAAAAATGACTTCAATACTTTAAAAACGTTCCTAAAGTACCATTTCCGTTATGTTGGGAGAGGGCATTACCCCGGCCTATGTGGGCCGCACACACAACCCTCGACTCCGGATTAGTCTGGCTGCCCCAGTGTGGTGGCTAGGACACCGGAGGGTGGCGGCTCTCCCCAAAGGGGAGGGACTTAAAACCGTTCCATAAAAAAAAAAAAAGTACCATTTCCGTTAGTAACGGAGCAAAAATATTATTTCCGTTAAAAACTCGTCAAAATTTTTGTGCGGAACCCATTGAGCATTTTTAAATGTGCCAGGTCACCCCTATCCCATCCCCTCTTCCTCTCCCAGCATAATTGAGCAAACATGGACCGTTGATAAGAGTTGGCTACAGTATGAGCCTTTCGATTACCTTCTCCTCCAAACGCTATAGAATGCTACGTCAGCAAGTCATCGTTTTTTACCTTACCACTCTCCTCCTCCTGTCCTCCTTCTCTCTCATGCTATTAAGTCTACATTGCCAATACCACCTCCCTCATTGCAAGTTACCCGCTAGCTTTTGTCCTTGAAGTAGTTTGAAGACGACGCCGTTATCAGACACCTTGGTGAGCTCCAGATCAAAACCTGTCTGTGATCATTGGTCGGTCACCCTTAACTCTCCCTAAAAACACAACTCCAACCGATGAAAATGAACAAAAGCAACCAGAAGCAAAATTTGGAATAGTAACCTGTGATCCCATCTGAGATGAATTTGCCAGAAAAATGAAAATAGAAACCTGGCATTTTTTGAAAAGTTTAAGTAGCTAACATAAATTTCAACAGACAACAAATCCATTAACTTATTATAGTGAAAAGCTTCAGTAATGCATGTTGATTCCTTGTTCACCTTCTTGCAGTTATGAACTCCCAGATTCGCATCCTCTTATGATGTATATCTAATAGCTTTGCTTCTGTTATCCAGTGGCAAAGGCGAGAACCTGATGACCCATGAAAATAACTTCTCGCCATATGGACTCCAAGTAGATTAAATGGCAATTTAATTACCATGGCCTTTTATCTAGGTGAGCTCCGTATCGCAAATGTGTAGCAGAGGAAGTTCGCTATTGCTGCGACAAAGCTCGATTTTCTTGGTGCACAATGGTTGGACAAGTAGAGCAGAGGCACGGTGATGTAAATGGCATTCGGGGAGCGAAGCCAAGCCGAGCCAAGAAGAAGTGAAGGAGATAGCTCTGGTTTTGGAGAAGTCAGAGTCAAAGTCACCATTTTTCTGAACGCTAATGCCCCGATTGGTACACGGAAGAGTTTTTGTGGAACTGGAATTGGAAGTGGAAGTGGAAGTGGAAATGGGGTTAAAAAGTTTGTTTGGTATGCACATGGAATCATAATATTTTTTTTAAATTTTATATATATTTTTATTAGCAATTTACCAAAATATCCCTGTCAACAATAAAAAAAAAATCTCTCCCTCACTCTCCAGCAGCTCCGGGCCTCCGGTCATCACTGCCAAAGTTCCGGCCACCATGCTCACCTTCGGCATGAAGAAATCTCATTCGTGAAGACAGATTTGAAGTCTGTGAAGGTCACAAACTGTTGCGTCGTTTTCGTCCTTGCATCATGCTCACCGTTGCGTCATTTTTTTTTTTGCTTCTTCTTCCCAGACCAGATGGAGTCCGTCGCCGGTGGTAGCTGTTGCGTTGCACCATTCTCCGTCGCCGTCGCGTTGCACCATTCTCCGTTGCCGTCGTCGTCGTTTTCTATGGCCGTCATTCTCCGTCATCCTTTGTGGCCATCGATCTGGAAGAAGATGAGGATGCTGTCGTCCTCGTCATCCTTGTTCGTCGGCCATGGATCTGGACAAGGAAGAAGATGTGAGGTCGACGCCAGAGGAAGATGGGAGGGGGGAGGAAGACGATGAAGCTAACGCGGAAGGTGAACAGGGAGAGAGGGAGGAGGCCCCAGAAAAGCACATGGCCAGCCCCAGAAAAGCAATCGCCGGCACCGTGAAGAAACCTTCATTCATCTTCGCAGATCGAAGAGCAAAGCAAAAGCTGTCGGCGTCGTCAGGCAAAGGGTGGGAGACGAGGAAGACGGCAGAACTCGACGACAGGGAAAAGCTGGGTCGTGTTCCTTCATCATCATCCTCTGTCGACGGCTTCTTGTCATGTCACCGCTACCGCACCGTCGTTGCCGCCCTCACTGGTGCTGCATCGTCGTTGCCTCACCGTCGCTGCACCTTCATCCTTTACCACCTCACAATCACCAGATTATATAAGGGCAAAATGGTCCAAGGATTGAGTTCCATGGAACTGGAACCCGGTTCTCATGGTCTGGCTAAGAAGTGTCAGTTCCCATATTGGATGGAACTGATAATTCCATGGAACCCAGTTCCAATATAACAAACAGGCCCATTTTGGAGTTCCCACTCCAATTCCATTTCCATGGCCCTAGTTCCCTGCTACCAAACGGGGCATAAGGACTCAACATAGGCCAATCGACCTGGTGATGTGGCAGTAAAGGTGATAAGTTAACCGAAGTTAGGAGGAATTAACAGCTATGGCATTTTAACTACATTTTTAAATAATTAAAAGTATTTTTGTAACTATTTTTTTGTTTACAGTGTTGATAGCTTTTTTCGTAAAAGATAAAAGGTAATTTTAAAACTTTACCTAATAAACTAATTAGCACCTACATTCAATAAAAAAAATAATACCGCATTTAGTTCTTAAAATAAGATGCATTTAACTTTTGTAAAGAGATTAAAAACTATATAAATTACTTAATTATAATACATATTCTAAAATATTTATATGTATCATTATATTATATATCGGTATGTAAATTAGGCAGATTAATTTAAAGAAAAATGATAAATTTCCTTAATTTTTGAATAAAAAAAGTCAATAGGTCGAGATCAGTATTTTGATGCTGCTGCTACCGTTTCAATTTTACATCGCTAAGATCTTTTCACGTCCGTCAATAATTGGCACGTGGTCATTGCGTCTGGTGACCATCTGTACTGCCAAACCATGATGAGCAAATTTGTGTGTAAGCAAAACATGTTCAATCAGAATTTGACTTGATTTATTATTGGTTGCATCGGCTACCATTCATGTTTGATCGCCAAGAAAAAAGTCTAACTTTAACAGTGAGACCGATCCATTTAACAGTCAATTTGAAAGGCTTTGTTATCAGTATTGATTAAAATCAAATGGATTCATTCAAATGCAGGATGGAACACGCCGTTCTTTACTTTCGTCTCTTCACAGCAAGTTTCCATATCGCTGTTGGGTTCTGAAGCGAAGCAAATTTTAGTATTTTTCATTCATTGTTTTTAGCTGTCGAATTTACTCCATGTTTCCAGTTACAATGCACGACAAAAGAACAAGCAAGGAACAATTGTGTAGGGATGTGGAAGTATTGACAACTTCGGAAATGCAGGGGAAGCTAAAAAGATATCGGCGACACATTCGCTTCTCAAAATTTATTTATGAAAACCATCGCTCAACACCCTGAGTTCATATAGCTTCTATTCTTCTCTTCAACGAAGGTCGATTCGCTTATAAATGAATTTTTTTTTTTTTTGAGTTTTTACAATACAGATGGCTTTGCCAGTTACTCCTGTAAACGTAGTAGAGTTCAGAGATTCATAATAGACAACAACAACAATACTCTATCCTACTCATTAGGCATTGATTTCATGTGATATCAGAGGTAAAATATATATATTGACCGTTATTTTCTTTCTGAAACTTCATTTTGCAATACATGTCTCAATTATGTATATTTCACAGCAATCAGACTACTTAATCATGAATAATTCTTTGCCTGTTCAGTTTAATTTGTACACATAAATGGTACCAGTAACCTTTGACCAACAAAAAAAAATGTGTGGGGGTGTGTGTGTTGTTGAGACCTAAGAGATAGACAGAGACATAGAGCCTGCTAAATTAAGAAGGCAAAGTTAACGAAGTTCTGGCAAACACATTAGTCCATCTAAATCTATTCCTGGTCCTGGCATAGCTTTTGAACTCTTTCGACGAAACCTGTCACTGTCTTCAAACTATCATCATCTGAGAAGAAAAGAGACGGAACAACTACTTAATACGAATAACTCAAATGCAGGCAAATGTTGTAGAAAGAAGTGATAAAACAGTAAACATCAAATAGTCCTAGATGATAGCTAGGTGAGGGGAAAAGAGAAAGTAGATGAGAGAGGAAATGTGTACCTATCCTGGGTATCGTGTGGCCTTTAGGATGCTTAATTACCACTGGTTCAACGCATGATTCCAACAGTTCAGCCCCAAATGGCTTCAAAAAATCTGCCTCCCCTGTAATCGCAAAACCGTATTCGTTACACCTTTCATGGGATGGTTGCCTACTTCAACACTACCTCCGCCTCCTCCTTTCTTTAATAAAGAGCTAACTGACTTTTTTTTAAAAAAAATTAAAAAAGTTAATTAATTAATATATTTATTATTATTTTTTAAATTAATTTATTTAACTTATAAACAGATATATCTCTTAATTTTAAAAAAATAAACAATGTCTTATATTTATTAAAAAACTTATTTCTTGATATGAATTTTCAATTTATAAAAAGAGACACAAAATATGAAAAAAAAAAGGGAATAAGTAGGCCATGGACCAGTTTCAATTTATTGCTTAATCAAAACAAAGCATGTAAGGTGTGTCGGTGGAATTTGGGCGGTGGCATAATAATATACGCATATAATAAGGAGCGAGGTGTGGAGGAAGGTGGTTAAAGAGAGCATCGGAAATTACCAAGAAAGTGGAGGGAGGGACAAGAGATTGGTGACGAATATGCTTTCTCAGCCACCGAAGGTGCCCTGAACTTGGCTCCTCCTATTATTATCAAGAATTTCACCTTCGGAACCTTCGTTAGAGCCACACCCTGCACATCATCAACCTTTATCAAACCCAGCTTTACCATTTCCAACCCGTGCACTTATACATAGAAAATCTGTTGCCAACTAATTTAAGTTTATTTTTTGGGTTTTATTTATATTTGTTTCGATAATATGTGAAAAGAGGGGAGGATCATATAACTATAAAGAATAAACTAGGTTTCTCTGGTTTCCACGTACCTTCTCCTGGAGACCCGGCAGCCCAGCGGACAATATCGCTCCCTGTATTACCGAATTCATACATTTGGATTCGAATAATGAATACTTGGAAATCCGTCAGAAGAAAGTAAACAAACAAATAATTACCTGAGAGAAACCGAGAAGACCATCAAAGGGCCCGTGCTCCATCATGAAATCCTCTATATATTTCAGGCATTCATCGAAGTTGGTGTATTCTGTAAATTCCTGTTCATCACAGCATAACATGATCAAATATTAAAATCACAATCCAAAAAACCCAGGTAGTCGTGCTTGCAGATTCTCAAACAGATTAAAGAGATTGATAGTGCATGTACGGACAACCTTGTTGTACTGGAACCACTCGTAATAAGGAGGGTCGAAGATGCCTTCGACGTCGGATTTGCCCTGGCAGGGAAACGGAGCGTCGGCATAAACGAGATCCAGCTTCTGGAGTAGGGATTCCGGCCACTTGTATATCTGTTTCTTGAGGATTTCCGCGCTCGTTCTGAAGCCATGAAGGCACAGAACTCTCGGCTTCCTGGCGCTCATCCCAATGTCACCTTCGCTTCCCATTTCGTGAATCGTCTTCTTCTTCGCCTCTCGGGGATGGAGGCGAGGAATACAAACACAGCACAGGGAATGACTCGGGCGTGTTCGGGGTGGCATGGATGGGCACAATTTAAACTCGTGGCGCAAAGTCAGAAGGGCTCCTTCTCGTGCGGAGATCTCGGCCACGTGATTCACATTCCATAGTGGCTGGCTGCTCCGCGTTTCGATTATGAGGTCGCCTGAAACGTCATCGTTTCATGGCCATTAAATTAAACTGGGTTATGGAGAATTTGGAACCCAACAAAAAAAGAAATGGGTTCTAGACGCACGTTTGATCTGGCAGAAAAATTGAACCGAATCATGATCTGATTTTTTTGCTTGATACGGATGAATTAAATATGAATGGGAGGAAGCCAGGATATTAAAAAGCCCGTTGTGTCTATGTCTGAACTAACGAGAGCTTTCATTGTTACCGGTACGTAGTTCTTTAATCAATTCAATGCATTAGAAAACAGCAATGATTGCCATTAGCCCTTCAGTGATTTTGATTCAGTGTCAATGTTCTTACGGTGTTCCCACATGTTGTGTGGTATAAAGATGGTAATGGTGTTGGCCAACAAAAAAAAAGTTGATCGAATTTATTGTTATTGGATTAAATTTACATGCAAAAATAACTATATATTTTTCGTATGTACAAAAATACCTATAAATATTTAAAATGAGTGTAAAAATGTTAAAATCATTAAATATAACTTAAAACCATTATTTTTTTGCGGTGGGGTTCACATTTTTTAAATATATACATATTTAACAGTATTATATTATATTTAACGATTTTGACATTTTTTTATTCTTTTAAATGTTCTTGATTATTTTTACATTTGAAAAAAATATATGGTGTTGCATGCACTTTTAATAAAAATTTATGTATATTTTTATACCTCAACCTAAATGATCTCTCTTGATCTTTAGTATAAAAATCAATTGATTTTTTTTTAAATGATTAAAGAAGTTTCTCCCTCCATTCTCCCTAGATTCGTTGTTTTTATGAGGAACACTCAACCAAATTGCATCAATAAAAAAATTGGTTGATGTCATAACCTTTATCTAAAAAAATACCCCTATTTACGGGGGAGAAAACAAAATAAATAATAAGGAAATAAATCTTTAGATAATGTGATAATAAATGCATCAGAATCAACATGAGGAATTAAATGAGGGCAAAATGGAAACGTCATAAGAAAAAATTTAGATAAACTCTTGATATTTCTTATGAAGTAAAATTGGTAAATATAACTCTGATTTAATAATTTTATTTCTTATATGTATCCATCATTTTAATTTTTTTGGGTGCAGATTTACCTCTCATGTTTTTAATTTAGTGCAATTATATCCATTCCCTAATTTTGGTCAATTCTTTAACAAAAATTAATATTTTAATCCCAACTTTTAACTTATTTATAATTCAACCCTTTAAACTGTTTTATGAAATCGAGCTAATAAAAAATGAACTTCTAAATCCCTCAACAATTTTATATGAGGATTATAGAAATTAAATTTATTTACAATAATTCATTTATTTAGAGTAAAAAATGTTACATATTCTTTTAATATTAGTTTAGAGTCAGAAGAATGAAAAATTGTCATTGTATCGAAATTTTATAGAAACACCTCTATAGCTAAACTTTTCATAAGGATTCCATAAATCAAATTAATTTTTTAAAATTCATCCATTTCGGGGTTAGAAAGGCCACAACTTAGTTTAGAGCTAGTTTAATGTCAGAAAACTATGGTTCATGGAAATTCTAGAAATCAAGTTTATTTACAATAAACTTGATAAATTATTGTAAATAAACTTGAATTATTATAAACCTCTATGACTGAGTCTTTATGACTTTAAATAGATGAATTATTGTAAAAAAACTTGATTTTTGAAATCTTCACGAATAATTGAATTATATATATTGCTTCCATGCAATTTTAAGACAATAAAAGAATTTTATTCTTCTGATCCCATATAAGTCATCAAATAAGATGTGACATGTCTTTCTCGAATGGATGCATTTTGAAAAATTAATTTAATTTCTATAATACTTATGAAAAATTTAGCCATAAATGATGTTTCCATGAAATTCATGCACTGTGAAAATTTTTTATTCTTTTAACCCTAAACCAACACTAAAAAATGTGGTTTTTCTGATCCTGAATGAATGAATTATTGTAAATAAATTTGATTACTGTAATTATCATGAAAAATTGTTGCGGGAACATGGAAGCTTATTCTTTATTAGCTTAATTTCATAAAATAGTTTAAGGGACTGAATTATAAGTAAGTTAAAAGTTCATAATTAAATATTAATTTTTTCTAAAGAATTGAATAAAAAATAGGTGGATGGCCAAAATTGCATCAAATTAAAAACATGAAGGGTAAAATTGCACAAAAAAAAAGATTAGTGTACTGGGTGTACCTGAGAAATAAGATCAGAGTTATATTTACTACATTACCTTTTTTATAAACTAAAACAAGGTAATTACAGTAGTTGTTCATTATAAAAATAAATGAGGGAATAATTAACTAATATATTTATTATTTTTTTAAATTAATTCATCTAACATATAAACTAATATATAACCTAATAGGCATAGCTACTCAATAATATTTATTATAATAAAATAATTTCTTTAAAATTTCAATCTTTCAAAAAAAAATAACTACATTAAGGTAGGATTAGTAATAAAAATTGGGTGATTTACATTTGTCAGTCTATAAAAATCTGTATTAAAACTTAAAAGCCACCATTGGCTAACTTGACTGTTGAATCGCCCTGTTAGCCAGCCATGACTTCTCTTCTCTGTTCAACAATGACAACTTAGTAGGCCATCGTTGAAAATAAGTCATTCATCAAAGCTCTCAATTATGTATTTTTTTTTTTTTTGAGTAGGATGGAATCGCTGCCTCAAGCGCTAGACTAATCCCCAGGGTGCAGGTAGGAATCGAGCCCGAGTGGCGGGGGTCACCTTGACACCCCTTGCAACCACTGGACCACGAGACCCTCGGCAATTATGTATTTATAAACATGTTTATCATCACATTATATACTCTAAATTACATTGAAAAAATATATTTCACCTTTAATCTAAAAGTGCCTACTTTTTTGACCAAAAAAAATAAAGGGCTTACTTCATTTAGTCTATAGATATTTGAGAATTGAGATATTAGAAATATATGAGGAAGAATTATATAACTCTTTAATTAAAAATCAATTATTTATCTAATTTTATTTATAAGTTATTTTTAACACGTTTCATACAAATTAAAAAAAATATTAAATTCTATTAATTCTATTTTAAAATTCAATAAATTTTCAATTTTATCTATACTAAATGTAAATCATACCCATGAGAAAAAGAACAAAGTCAACATAACGATAAATATATGATAAAATTATATATTTATATAAAAATTTTAATAATATTATTTATAAAAAGATTATAAACTTCCTTCTCGTTACTAGGGGTGAGCAAATAATCTGCAACCCGTAGAAAAAGAACCTGTTTGAATTGCCCAATTTGAACCTATTACTAGCGGGGTGTTGGTTTCATAGGGAGGGGCACAGGTTCACCCACAGGGTGCCCGTGCCCGCCCATTTACCTCATTAAATATGAAAAAAAAATTCATGTGTCATGATTGCGGTCCGCTTGTCTAATGCCAGTGGTCCTTCATTCGATTTTTTACACACACGCACACTACAAATAACAAAAAAAAAAAAAAAATACTCCAAATGCTACAGCCTACAATTATTTTTCAAAATATTACATTTGAACTCGTTTTTCGAGTTGAACGTGTTTAAATTTGCAAAGAACGAGTTTAATGGCCTCACTAACAAAGGTCTTAACTCGTTCACAACAATATTATTTTTAAAAAAATTGATTTAGAATTCATTCACGCTGTGAATGAGTTCAAGTTTTTGTCAATGGAATCCATTGAATTTGTTCTTAATTTAAACGAGTTCTTTATAAATTTAAATTTAAAAATGAGTTTAAATGTAGTATTTTCGGAAATAATTTTTTAAGTGTTGCATTTGGAGTATTTTTTTTTTTATTGTTTGCAATGTGTGTGTAAAAATCCGTCCTTCAGTCCTTCCTAGTTCCTAAGTAAGCCTAACCCACCCCTGTGCCCAGCCATAGGCCCCAGTACTCCTCCATGCTCCAGCATCCACTTGGCAACCGTCGCCCTCCATGCCTCCATCCATCTCTCCAAGCCGACAGCGTCAATTGTGTCCACTCACAGATTTGTCACAACTGTATGTACTTTAACTGTCCGATTAAAAAATAAAAAAGGGACAATTAGAGTAAAGGACATAACATAGATAATATTTATTGTGAAAGATCATAAAAGTTGTAATTATTTAGAAGAATCATAAATAAAAATATAAAATTTAAAATACTAAATTGTCCTTAACCATAATCTCTCGTACATTCCCTCTCACACTATATTTTTAAAAATAATACAAAATCTTAAATTTTACTAAATTAAACATAATAATTTTTAATTTTTATTGAAAAAAAATTGCACTTTATTCGATTTTTCCAAAATTATATATTTTAAAACTTAATACAAACATTAAATAAAATAAAAATTATATAATATTAATAAAAATAAATATCTTTTATAATTTATTATATACATTTAATAAAAGTTATATAAGTCGAGTGGGTAAAAATAAAATTTACTTAGTTTAAAATAATTCAAAGAAAGTTTATATGATTTATTTTTAATTTAGAAGAAATTTATATGATTTAAAAAATGCACCTAACATTAATAAAATAAAAATATTTAGTTAATATATCATTATTATGAAAAGATATAAAATGAATTCATTTTTTATTTTTATAAAAAAAATTTAATTCATATTAATGTTGATAATATAAATTAAACAACTTGATGTTATACTGATTAATTAAATGACATATTGATCATATGAATAAAAAACTTGGTGAAAAATGAAAATTGACAAAAAATGTACAATTTTATCAATATGATCTATGGGTAATTTTAGCTTTAATTTTAATTATTTCTTAACTTTAAATATAGTAAATAATGTAAAAAGCTTAATTATGACTAAATTAGTAATTTTAAATTTTTATTTTAAAGTTTAATCATTCTAAGTAATTATCATTTTAACGGTCATTTATAATAAATATTATTTTCTTTTAATCCTTTATTTTAATTTTCTATTGAAAAATGAACTGTCCGTACCAATCCGTCTATTTTGGCCATACCAGTGGAACAGAAATGGGCGGGTGACAGGTTACCCCATAGATAGCCTCACCCGCCCGATGCTTCTCCCTACCCATTACCCTGCAAACACGGTAAGATTAGCCATATGTCATGCATTCCTATGGGATTTAGAAAATAAACAATACATTTGGGTTTAATTGGCAGTGAGATATATATATATATATATATTTTCCGGCTACTGCCGTGAGCCAGTGATATTGCATCGACAGTGGATTGGTGTTGCCGTGTGGGGACAACGTTACTGCCACGATCGATTTACTGCGGAAACGCAGATCCTGTACTGGCAACAAAAGGAACGGGTCTGGGCGAATTGCGAAGGGGAGACTTTAGATTTTTTTGAATGAAACAATACTATTGACTCTGATCAGCCGTTTTGTCTCCTTAGGTTATTTGTTTCCCGGCCACCGATTATCTTTTTTTCACCTGTCCCTTTCGTCCAAGAGTTTTTATTTTCTTCCTCTTTAATGGCGGCCAATTCGTACAGAGGCGGTTCTTCTTACGGTGACGGGGCCCCTTACCTATCCAGGTAGTGTATCTGGACCTTGCATCCCTCTTGAGTTCTCTCTACTGCCCTCCTTTGTTTCGAGCAATCCGATTGCTGTAAAATTTCTTGCCAATTTTCATGGAATGGTAGCTGATACCTATGCATATATTGCGATATAGACAAGGGCTTAGCACGAGACCGGTGGCTGGTTCCGATGAAATCCAGTTGAGCATCGATCCGATGGACTTGGACGATGAGATCAGCGGTCTTCACGGCCAAGTTAGAAGGTTGCGACATGTATGTTCTCAATTTTTCAAGTCTTCTTTCTGTTGGTTTTTCCCTCTTTTGATAGACTTTGTGAATGAGCAACGCTTTCTGTGTTGCCCTTTCTGGAATATAAGATATAATCTTTGATAACTGATGTTAGTTTGAGGTAATTATGGAGATCTCAAGCTGAACTTAGTCTCGTCAGCTCGACGTATTATTGAATGCCATCCTTCTTATCATTTATCTTTAACTGGATAGTTGGATGAAACTTTGTTATCTTCTTGCATTTCTGTTTCCCTCTCTACCTCCTTACGTTCTAATACAGCTTCATATCTTTCTAGCGCAGGTTGCTGAGGAGATAGGGACAGAAGTGAGATATCAGAAAGACTTTTTGGAAGAACTGGTACGTTGTCTAATGGAGAATATGTGATTGACATGTTTTCAACATTTATATCTCAAACTGAATGTTTGCTAGACATTGCTGATTCTGTTGAAGGGAATAAGGATTCCATTACTTCTTAGTGTTAAATAAGGAAACATGCATATTTTCTGGCACAAAAAATGGGAAAACTGGATATACTTTTGGAACCATCCTGTGTCTTAGGATTTTGAACAGCAAAATCATTAAATATGGCCGGAATTGTATTGTCGTCTCTCGTTTAGAAAACTGGAGTCAACATGATTTATTGCCAGGAATTTCGAAACGGTGAAAAAAAAATTGCACACACAGCTATCTTATTCTTTTAATCTTTTCTCGACTCAGAGCAAAATAGTTCTATTTGTGAATCTTGAATTCTTGATAATTTATCAATAATATGGAAGAAGGAAATTATAAAAGGATATGAATATCTACCATCTGGTTTTGTTTTATAGAGATGAATTCGCTTGACTTGCATATTTCATACGTGCCATTTTGGGGTTCATGGCGCCCTCTAAAAGTTAAGATCTGTGTGTATTGGCACATTCTGTAATTGAGAGAGGGATTATTTTAGCATACCTGCTCTCAATTTAAGCCTCTTCTACAGCTTTACCAAACATATCTAACGACTCAAGTTTGACCGTGTAAATTTTCTTCCCAATTAATGCCTGTCACTTTCTTAAATTCATCGAAGTCTTATATTATTTTCCTCAGCATCCAGTACCCTTCAATATCTGAGTTTGTTTTTGTGCATTTGGATTGATTTGATCTTTTGTTGATTGTGTCTGAGTTACAATTCTTGAAAATAGAAATTCATAACTATATAGTATAATCACTATATCATTGGCCTTCGGAGCCTTTTGAGCGACAATTTGTCACACACCATTAACAACTATAGGCAAGATGAAGAAATTTCCTACAACAGATGCATAATGAGGAAAACTCTGGATTTACCCCTTGGGTTGCATGTTAATTTTTAGTAAACATTGATTAGTTGGCACCTCGATGACAAAAATATGGTTAACTGTCTTGGTTGACATTTTGGTTGTTTCTGTTTATGCAGCAAATGACAATGATAAAGGCTCAAGCTGGGGTGAAGAATAATTTGAGAAGATTGAACAAGAGCATCGTTCAAAACGGTTCAAATCATATTCTTCATGTTATTGTTTTTGCGTTAGTATGTTTCTTTATTGTGTACCTGTGGTCCAAAATGTCCAGAAAATGAGACTTAACGGCGGCCTAGCATCCAGGTTGAGAGAAATGCTATATAAATGACGCTTGATTCTGCTGTGAAGATCAACTCCTTGACTGCTAAGGGGTTCGCATATCTGTATTTGGTTAAGTGAAGGGTTCTTATGAAATTAAATGTCGTGCCTATATATGTACATCACTTCTTGTCGTGTTGCTCGTGGATCTCTTCGCTCATCCTTTTGTTCGCGACTGGCTTCTATGTTTCTCATACGTTTCTTCTTCGACCTCCTAATTCTTTACCCACAACCCTCCATTATTGCAGCCTTCTGCAAAGAGCAGAAGTGAACTACAGAACTCATAGCTAACGTTTAGATTTAGACGCAACTGTTGTGTTTTGTTCAAGGTTGCTCATTTAAAATATGCGCGAGCTCGTTAATTCATTATACTTACCACTAATAAAACGAAGAGAAGACTTCTATAAATATAGATACTGCGGGGAAGTGATAAAGATGCTCAAACGTGCGTAATTCCAATTCTAAAGGGATGTTTAAATTTCTTTTTTATAAAATGTGCCTCTGAAAAAAGGGTGAAGTCCACTGGATGCTGCGGATTTACGTTCATATTCGAAGTTCACTTTTTTTTTTTTATGGGTAAAAAAATTACCATTCATAACGATAAAAACATTCTATGTAGTACATAAATTGTGTAGGAAACTGGCTCAGTTTATTTGGCTAGTGTTTAATAATTAATAAGAGGATTTGATATATTTGGTTTATGCAAGGTGGAGTTAACTTTTGCTTGTTTTGTATTTTAAGTCATGATATTCAAACTTAGTCGGTCTAACTAAATTATATTACAAATATTTCTTGACTAATGAGTTAAAAGTTTTAAATATATACAAATTGGTCAATACATATAAACACGACAAATAGTTCATCAATATTTCCCCCCTGAATTTATGACAGACTAGTTAATATTTTTGGGACAGGAAGAGTAATGCTACTTAAATATAATACTGTCACGGGGAATAATGGTGTTAACCTTGAAGATTTTGTTTCCATCCTTGTTACTTAAAAATACCTGCAAACATTTATAACCAAACATGTAAATTTTTTTTTTTTTTAACGGGAATCACATCACATGGAGTGCAAAAGTTTAAGCATAGAAAAAAGAAAAGATCTAAAAGAGTCCACTCAAGACCATCGTACATCCAGCTATTGGAATATC
Organism: Vachellia collinsii; assembly: GCA_006871305.1. NCBI lineage: Eukaryota > Viridiplantae > Streptophyta > Magnoliopsida > Fabales > Fabaceae > Vachellia > Vachellia collinsii. The sequence goes on along the minus strand of QFDD01000128.1, from coordinate 37,896 downwards.
TAAGTGACACCCTCACTGAGAAAAGACCAAGGCCAACCCGTGCTATATTAACCATGTATTTACATACACTGTACAACTATCCGGGTTTTTTCAGTTAATTATTAGGCTATTATGAGTAAAGGGGCAAAAATATTACAATATCGTAATTAGATCCCACTCCAAAGAATCTTGGTGAGAAAATGGCTCCCAGGCCAACACACGAGATGTCACGTCAGCGAGTAATCCACTTTGGTCACATTTGCTAGTGATGGAGCAAGTGTAATTAAAAACCCCAGCCAAAAGCAATCGAGATAGTGGTATAGTGGTGTCAGCCTGTCAGTTGGGCGGTCAAAATGCTTTACAGAGGTTGTTAGCCTTCATGTTAGATGATCCTTGCTGATCCATTGGACCAGTTGGTCCACACAACCTGCTTCTCTTGGGTTCGGATATCCTCACACGTGAAATTGCAGATGCCAGCACATCAATCAACACACCATCGTCCTCATCTTCTTCTGAATTGCTCTCCGAGGATGAAGGCGGGCTTGAAATTTCACCATGGGAACCATCGATTATCTTGTTCCCCCCTGAACTATGTCCAGGTGCAACGAACTGGCGCCAAGTGGCTCCTATTTGATGCTTCAACCTTGTTCTGATGGGTAATTTTTCTAAAGTGGGTTCTGTGTAGAATAGTATCCATGGATGCCCTGAAATTAAATCAAGCAATGTCAGCTTACATGTAAGACAAATTGAGACGTCCACAATCAAACGGTTTTCAAAGGTTTTAGCCTTGATTTCTTTTGTCCTCTTATTCCAAAACACCATCCATGATGAAATATATCAAAGGAATCACGGAGTTAAGCACAAATACATGTGTCAAGTGAATAGCAGCGTCACTATTATCAGAAACGACAAAAATATTTTTAACTGAGAAGAGAAAAGAGTGGGGAAAGGACATCAATAACTAACCACGACAGGCCGCCAAAACAGCTAAATCCTTGACCTAAGAATCCTTTGAATACATATAATATTCTAGAAGAGAACTCAGATTTTTTTAAAAAATCTATCACTTTTATTACTTGAATTTATGGACCAATTAATATGAAAATTATTTCATCAAAAAAAATATTAATATGAAAACTAGACCCATTTTTTAGTGTATTGCATAAAATATGAGAAATGAGAAATAGAAATTGTAAATAACGCAGATAACTACTCTATTATGTTTTATATTTTATATCGATAAACTGATGATGATGATTATATTGATATAAACACAGTCAATTGTTAGTACATGCATTATTAAAGAACACAGATGATGCGAACAATCTAAGACATAGCAGTGTACTAATATTATTGTGAACTTACTAAGTACTTCATCAGCTGTTATCCTTGTTTCAACATCCCTTGTCAGCATCCTCCCAACAAGATCTCGGGCAGGCTTAGATATCAAATCCCACATACCCTTTTGGTAATCCAGTTTGACATTCTTAATAGCCTCGAAGATTGATTCCAACGAATCTCCATGAAATGGTAGAAAGCCAGCTAACAGAGTATGCAGGAGAACTCCCGCACTCCATACATCCACCTTCTCAGAATAGCTTCCCAGCAATACCTCCGGAGCAACATATGCAGGGCTTCCAGCCAAACCACTCAAGTTCTGACCTGAAATTTAAATATTTAATTAACTAACTTATGAGGCATAACCAATGTTTAGGAAAGATAACAGAGTTGTATGTCAACAAAGAAAAAATGCCACTGATTCCGTAGTTTGATATTTCCTGATGTTTAAACATAGAATTCAGACAAAATGGATCTCATAAGATTGAGAACTTCGAAACTGATATATGCAATCGTCTGAGACATCCTCACACAGATAAAAAATACACATAAAAGCAGGGTAACGTGAAGAAACTACTTCTCCAATACATTGGCACATAATTTGAGGGCGAACCTTTGACTCTAACCAACTTGGATTTTCCCATGGACAGATCAGCTTGTGAAACGTGTCATTAGTAAACCAGCATCGTAAGAACACCAGGAATTATGCATTATGATTGTGGTGGGTAAACAAAACATGTAAACTAGCATTGCAAGAACGCCAGGAATCATGCCTCGTGATTGTGAGTAAACAGTACATGTAAATGGGAAACAAATTCCGAGTAACACAGGTTTTGCATATTACCATTAGATATTCTCATGGCCAGCCCAAAATCTGCAAGCTTTATTTTTCCTGATGCTGTTAGCAGGATATTTTCAGGTTTTACATCTCTGTGCACAACTCCCATATCATGACAATACTTAATGACTAACATCACTTCCTTGATTGCGTTAGCAGCCCTTTGCTCTCTAAAAGGGCCCTCCTTAACCATCCTATCAATCAATCGCCCTCCAGAGCACAACTCCATTACAAGATGGAAGCAGTCAGCTTCTTCATACACTGCCTGCAGCGTCACAACCCCTGGATGTCCAGACAAGTGTTGCATTATCTCCACTTCTCGATGAACTGTCTCCTCTCCCTTCCTCAGGGTCTTACATGCATATTGTGCTCCACTAAGCCTGGACCGACACAAAGATACAGATCCAAATTTGCCTTGTCCAATTGTTTCACCAAAAACATAATCATCCTCTATCTTTTTCTTCCTGCCCATTTGGGTAGCAACATCAATGCATCCAATCTTCCTCTTAAGACCTCTTCCAGGCGTGGCCAAAGATGATGTCCCACAAGGTGGAGCAGTGGCAAATCCTGCAAGCCTTTTATTACAGGAAGCAACCGGCTCCGCATCAGCATCTTCTTTACACCTCTTCTTCAACCTGGAACAATCTTCGAGCGAGTAATGAGACTTAAAATTTGATGACAGCGATCCATGGTTCCCATGATGTGCAGTCAAAATTGCGGGAAGATTTGAGGGTGCATCTGTCTCGCTTCCTTTCCTTTTCTTCCTCATAAACATCTGTTGTTGGATGACAGGAAGTTGTCCTATTTTGCCCAAAATAAGCTAGCAAAGTCGACTCTATAGTGAAATGCGTGCAGATCAGCTCGTCCAATGCCTTCCGATATATTCACACCTACCGACAGATTGCCCAGAATCAGCGCAAACCAAAAGAGGAGCAACAGAGATATATGAAACTCCCTACGCCTTTATCACAACTGAGAAAGTAAATCAAATCCAGAATTACTTTTACATCATAATAGCGCCAAATGGCGGCATTACTTCAAGCCGGTATGTGAAAAACATTTCCATCCCCAACTTCAAAGTACACAGAAAATAATCCGAGAATCTGATTCCCTTTGCTAATGATAATCAATGCGGTTTCATTCTAAGAAGGTCCTCTATGATCAGACGGAAAGAAGCTGCAAGCTATAATTACAATCTACTCTACACTGGACACGAACGGTGATAACCCATTCCTGAGGGGAACATCCGAGACAACATCGAAGGGGAAATGACTAACCTTGGGAATTATCCCATGTCCTTCAAATTCTAGAGATCGGATCGATGTGTTCCGGAACCAGAACGAGAGTGGTACCTAATCACATCACGGAGAATTTGGGGCAATCCGGAGCAGAAAACCCTAAATATCTAGGATCGATGATTGGGTAAAATCCCCGTGACTGTAAATGGTCATTTATCAATGTTGGGTCGAGTGCGATTAAAAGGACAGAAACGGTGGCGTTGGCCCTTAGGTGCAGGCTTTTCCTATCTTTCTTCACAGAAGGGTTAAATGGGACTATTGCTCTACTGAACTTTATGCGTTGGGTTGGGTAAGTTATATGGTGTGCGCGGGATCATGGTCACTGCAATGAAGCGGAGTTGAGGTGGCCGTACGTTATTGAGGGATTAGACAGATCAGCGAGTAGGTGTTTGAGTTTTCGGATGATGTGTTCCTGGTTCTGTTAAGGAAATGAGAGAAACAATAATAAAGGGAGCGTGAGCAAAGTCTCTGGCGCTTTTGGTGTGCCTAATTTTCAGTGAGAACAAAGCCTTAATCACCCTTTTCAGACTACGGGCGTTTTCTTTTACACATGTTTTCATCTCAGTTTACATCTACTCTGATTCCAGAGTTATGTATTAAGGATCTTCAGAGCTGTGTTTGAGTTTGTAGAATATTCTATATATATATATATGTGTGCGCGCGCATGATGCGGCTCAAATTATAAAATATGTCCCACAAGCCACGCCAAACTCATCATCATATATAGATCAATAAAATTTTTAAATTTGTCATTATTAAAAACTTCAATTTACATTTACACATCATTTTCCCATTATCTTATTTCTCTCTTATCAAAAATTGAATGTAACTTAATATTCATCTTAATAAATGAGAGTATAAAGAAGCATTTATATAGGTAAATCACAAACTGAAGCTAACCCTATGTCTAATCAAATCTCAAATTTATTCTTCTGAGATGTATAAAATATGATATCTCATACAAATTTCAAATCATAAATCCAATAATATCAATAATACAATCTCTGCATCCCTTTCAAACTCAAGATGATCTTCAGTTCAGTTCGTCTACTACTCGAAAATTTAGTGAACAAATTGGCTGGAATTGCTGAGTAAACTGATTCAATTCAAGGGAGAAGATATCGATGGAAAGGCGTGAGGTGGCATGATGTAATTTTGATGAAAGATGAATACGTGAGTCAGGGATGAAACCAGACAAGTTGCAAGGATTTAGGATGAACACAGAAAGAGGTGGACTTCAAGGGTGTAGGGCGGAACCGGATGAACTACAGGATTTGCGTGATGACATCCTTTTCCCCCTCCTATGTATAACACCACAAAATGTCTAGCGTTAATGTGTTATGCTATGAGTTACTTCCTCTTAAATAAGAGCAAAAACTAACAAGGGAAGAGCACAAATTATATTTAAATTGCCATGACTTCTATTATTATTTGTTTCATTTTTCCAAAACAATTAAACAAATGGCCATGGAACATCATGGCTCTACTTTTTATTATTATTTTCGTCTATCATTTTGGTTACGACTAATCATTATTTTTTTCACTTAAATTTCCTTACGCGATGGTTTTCCAAAACCAAAAGGCAATTCTCATCTAATCCTTAAATTATTTGTGATGAAAAGCATTCCTTTACTAACTTTGTAATGTTGGAACAACAAAATATTTAGCAATTTTCAATTATTGTAATGTGTGTACATATATAGTTATTACATAAGAAAATGGGAGAGAGAGAACATTCACAAGAAACGTTCTCAAAAAACAGTAGACATTCTTTTTAATATGTTTTTGTAAATTTTCTCGAAGTTAACCATGGATTTATCAAACAAGAGGAGAGGGACACAATTATGTTGAATAGGGAAAGTCACCATAAAGTGGTCAAAGTCAAAGAGGAAGGGGATCCCAGAAGAGATGGGGAAGGCTTAAAAAGGTGATCACATGTGTGTAGAAATTAACGACATGCTTTCAACCAAAAAAAGAAAAAGAAATTAACCACATGCTCTTAATTTATAGTGATTGAAAAAAAAAAGTACTGCTGGAAAAATATGGTCTTTTGGGCACGAGAACTATATAGACTGTAAAGGAGATTAATGATACCAACACAGATCTTAATAAAATGAGACGACTATTTGGGTCTAAACAGAACCAGACATATACAAAGGAAAGAACAAACGTATGACAGCACGTTAAATGGAGGCAGGTGGTGATAGGGAGTCAACAATGTGAAGAACTAATGGTTGGTAAGATTGGATAAGAGATTGGGGATGATCATACAACTGAGTAAGAGAAAAATGATTGTGTCTTCCTCATTATCTCACTTCCTTTCTTCCTCATGATCCCCTTTTTTTCAAACGACAAACTAAAGCTAACCCTGAGATCAATCAAATCTAAAACAATCTAAATATAATCATATATCAGATTAGAGGAACGAAATGGTGGTTGTTTTTCTTATAGGATCTGGATTATGATTGTCCTAAAACATAACTTGTGGAGAGAAGGTCCTTTTGAACAAGCATGATCATGACGGAGCAATTCAAGCATATGAATTAGCATCTTAGTTTTCCGCAAAAAATCTTGAATTGAAATACGAAAGATTAAAGGAATGTTTAATTTAGACAACACGTCAAGGACTAATTCGCAGTCTAATTGAACGCATACGAGTGACTGCACGCTTACCCGAAGCTCTCCTTTATTTCCAGGAGACTCTTTTTTAGGTTTGTTCTTGATGCACATGCCCGGGACCTCCATTTATAAACGCAGGCTGATATATTTAAGGGGGAAGATATTTGTATATGTGGCGTGATTAATAAGCAATGTTCTAATTATTCTTTTATTGGAGAGAAAAAGTAATCAAAAGAAATTTTGTAAACTGCGGAATATACAAAATACAATTAAAATATTTACATTGAAGATAGGATAGATGATGCGGCAGAGTGTATAAGTATCCCTTTATCTAATATTTGTCTGTTATTATTTTTATTTTATCCAAAAGAATTCGGAAATATTGTAAAATACAACATCTTCCCTCTCATTTACACCCTTTTAAATATTTTAAAAAATGATTCCCAAAATATCGATTTTTTTCCTTACAGAAGAAATCTCACAAACATGAAGATTACATTATTGTTGTTGGCTTCTTGCCGCCGCCCTGGAACCCATAAACTCCCAATGCGCAGAAGACCATTCTAAACTATAATCCCCTAATTTTATTGATTTCTTGAACCATTAATAACTTTCAAACATCCTTGAAGGATAATCTCTGTAGATATTTACTATTATTGATCATTTTTCTGATATAAGAATAGAGATGAGATATGCAGTTTGTTTAAGTCATCCGGTCTCAATTGATCCAAGACATGTGGGAGGATTAAGTGGTTCGGAGAAATTAAAAAGCATATGTTTTTATTAAATCACTTTTAATAAAAAAAAAAATCAAAACCGCAGTGCTGTTAGGCGTCAGCTATTAAAATCAATTGTTGAATTGTTATAAAAAAAAAAATCACTGGCTGAAAGATTTAAACAATTCTAAATCTTAATCGAAGAAAATTAAGTATTAAAATATGTATACTTTATTAAAACATGTTCCGAATTAGGTATATAAAAGGTGAGATATGTCATATCAACTGGTCTAAGCGATTTTAATAGACAGTCCACATGAACATATTACTTATATCTAAATTAGAGTTAGGTGATTTTTAAGTCACTTTGACAGAAAAGCAACCTCATTTTATCTGATAAAATAAGGAAAGGAACAAATAAATACCCTTCTACCTACCTTGCCCATAGCTTTATCTCAAATTGAACATATTCGAAATCTACAAGTATAGCATATCATAAGGATATTGAAAATTTAAAACAAAAAAACCTACAAAATAAATCTCAAGGGGAAAAAAATGCAAAGCCTGCTCAAGCAATTACGAGTAACTCTAAATAATTAAAAATAACGTCACTTGCTCACTGAGTGCTTTAAGAATATGGCAAGCGTTTCATTATCCATCCCCACTTTATGTTTTTCTATCATTTCAAGGACATGAATCGGTGATTTGTTAGCAGAAAGGTGCATTCGAAGCCATGTTTTATACAGTGACAAACTTGCAAGACCAGAATTGTGGATATCTGTAATATACTCATCCGCATCTTCAAAATTTCCATGATTCTCAAAATACTCCGCAATGGCCAACAAGAGTTCATGTGGCGGTCTCCAATAACAGTCTTTCAACATAGCAAGAGCTTTCTTTAGGGTAACAACAGCCTTGTCCATTTTCTTGCTCTTGACATATCCTTCCATGAGAATCTCCCATGTCTTATAATTTGGTCGACCTCCCCTCTCTAATGCATGGCAATGTAACAATTCGGCTTCTTCCATCATTCCATTCCTCATGTATGCACCCAAAAGAACATTGGAGACCCTGATGTCATAGTTCTGACAGTTAGACTCCCATTCCATGAAGATTTTCTCAGCTTCTGTGATGTCTCCATGCTTAACTAGGCATGACAGTACACACATGTAGTTGACACATGTGATTCTACCACCAACTAACTTACTAGCTTTCCATAGCCGCAAGATTCCCTCCTTTTCCTTCAAAGATGCATAAAGCGTCATGAGGAAGAAGTAACCAAGACGATTACATGTGGAAAGTTTCTTTTCTGCGTTTCTTAGAACCAGAATAGCTTTCTCAGATTGTCCTGCTTTCAAGTAAACATTGGCCAAAGTAGCAAGACTGCTCCATCCCACTTCAACATTTTGATCATTTTTCATCTCTCTAAAAACCATCTCTGCAGCAGCAACCCCACCTCCTTCCCCCTCACTGCAAGCATTCATCCAAAGGTTGTAGGAAAGAACATCACAGGAGATTTTGTTTCTTCTCATTTGCTGCATAACAAGGGGGACTTTGTTGTACTCATTTGTTGCTTCATACAACTTCATCATCTCATTGTAAGGGAGTGGGCTTACAACTATCCCCAAATCATAGAGCTTTTGCATGAAAGCCTCAGCTTTATTCGTATCTCTATCTCTTACATACCCTCGTAGAAGTCGAAGATAGGTAGCCTTCTGGGTAGATATATCGGGTAGGCGCAAAAAGTATTTCTCAGCCTCAATCAGACCATGAATTTTTATAATCAATTCTAATTTGGCACCATAATCCACTGGAGACATCCGAAAATTCTTCTGGTTTTCCATCCATGTCATTATCTGTCAGAGAAGGTATAATAATAATAATTTTCAATGAATAGAATGGAGTCTGTCGCATTTGATTCAAAATCTGCATCATGTTAACTTGCTCGGAAGCAACCATAAGAAACCCCAGCCAGCGGCTGCACGCCAAATAATGGTGGGAAGTTTCGAGCGCGTGCGCACCCTTGCATTCCTGCCTTTCTAGTTTGTTTCGGTAGGAATATTGGGCAGTGAGTAGAGTTAGTTGTCAGTTCTTTTCACACCCGCCAAGGCTCTAGTGACTAGCCTGTATAAGGAAGAGCTGCCCATTTCATGCACATAGAGGGAGGTGTATTAGAGTGTTAATCACTTCACTCATCACCCAGGGTAGATTGATTGTTTCTCTTGTAAACAATGATTCTTTGTTAATATCAGCTCTCCTATTGTCGGTGTTATTTAGAGCTGTCAACGGGTCGGCCTTGAGGGGCCAGGGCTGTTTTGACAGCTCTAGTATTATTTACCCGGTGAGTTCTGTTCAAGTTAACGGTTTCTCTTCAACAGTAGCATTAATCAAACAATAACTGTAGAAAGCAAAGAATTTAATCCGAAGAAATAGAACCTCAAGTGCGTGATGGTAGCGTTTTGATGAGAAGAGTGTCTTGGAGATGCGTCTGAGCTCCGAAGTTGACACGTTCTTGCCTTGGTCAATCCAGTTTTGAAGCACGAACATTGGACTTGGATCAGAAGATTTGAGTCCCGAAATCCGTTTCTTTAGGCTGTCCTGCGTCAATTCAACGTCGGACGCAGCACTGCGGGAAGCTATGGGCCTCCATGGACTTTGAGGGCAGGATCGAAAGTTGCAGCTGCACGAAAATCACCTCGAGTGTCAGTGCGTCATCACCAGAAATCAGGGAGCCGCAGAGAACCATAGCGACCTACCGTCTGAGACCGGCGAAGAACAAGCGGTTCGCCGCCATAGAGCCACGGCATTCTCAGTCAGAGACTCTGATGCTGGTCCGCCAGTCCGGAGAAAAACTCGTCATCTCACTTCGCAGGGTATAGAAAGTCTAGACCGTCGATACATGTGGGTCCCATAATTCTCACGGTACAGATTCATTGTAAATACGGCACAAAGTCGCCCCTTAATACGACACGGATTGAATTGTGAACGACACCGTTGAATTCAATTGATTCTCAGTGGAGGTGTGCACCAATAGATTGCGCTAAAACCCCTAAAACCCAATAACCAAATCGGAGCTTTCCGATCATCGTTCAATCGGCGTCATCGCTCCACGGGGCTTCATTTTTTTTTTTTTTCAACTTTGAAGTTATATCTACAAGCAGCTGAGTGAATGCGAAGGTTTAGTTGGTTAACGCCAGTGAGTATTTGTTATTTGAACAACGTCCGCAGTCAGATTTCTGTTTCCTTTTCTCGTCGTAATTGTATTGTGTGTCCAAAGCAGTGTCGGCGTCAAGTTCTTGCATCTATGGCTTGGGAACCACCCGTTGATCAAGGAAAGTCCATAAGTAAATTGTTGTCCTTTGGCCAATCGTTGTCTAACAGACGAGGCACGTTTTCAAATTTCTATTTTTCTTAATACTAATTATCGTTTCCTCTGGTAATCTTAATAGTTTCTTTTTTCTTTTGGTGTGCTGTAACAGCTTTGATGAGCTGCAATTTTGCCAAACTAAATTACCAGTTTGCAATTTCAAGATTACCTTTAAATTATCGTTATATTCATGCCACAGGTTTGAATAAACCACGAATCACAATAATTTTGCTCATCATCAGCACTCACATTACCTCTCAAATATTCGGACTTTCATTTAATTTCTTTCAATGCATCTGTTATTCCAGCATTTCTTTCTTCTATTGAACGAGACTACTATAAAATTCTTGGTGTTCCTGAAAATGCCAGTCAGGACGATATCAAGAAGGCATTTCACAGGGTGAGTGCTTGTTGGAAATTTCTTCTGTTGTGGGGTACTAGTACCATTTGATCAAAGCCAACTGATAGACTCGAATAGGAATGAGGAAGTAGAAGCATGATGCATGCACAGCAAGAAAATCAGAGAGACTGGTTGAAATTGGATATTGTAAAGATGTCGAAACAATTAAGTGATGAAAGAAGGACAAAATGAAGTTACTTAGTTACAAGCAATTGCTGATATAGTTTTAGTCAATATGACATTGTCAAATGAGGTCATGAGTTTCTTATTTGTGATCGAATTGATGTTAAAAGAGTAATAATAATACGTGAAATTTTAACCAAACTTTACGCAATTAGGTCAACATGCAATAACTTGAAGTTTACTGTTTGTAGTTTTTTTTCTTCTATATAGTTGAGTGGAACCAGATCATATGAACAACAGTTTGCTGAAGGGTTATAGTTGCGTTAGAAGTTAATACTATCATTCTGCAACTTAACAACCGTGGTTGAAGACGTTTTCACTTGGACTGCATCATGAACACTTCTCTTCCTTTTGCAGCTAGCTAAGAAGTACCATCCTGATGCAAGTAAGAACAATCCATCAGCCAAGAGGAAATTTCAAGATATAAGAGAAGCTTATGAGGTATTTACTATAGGTTCTATTGAACTGTCATTTTCTTTCCACGTTGAAATTTCAAAATTAATCGATTAATGGCATGGTATTCTCAAATGCCTTTTTTTTTTTTTTTTCCCAATGTGACTTCAGACCCTGAGAGATTCTAAAAAGAGGGAACAGTTTGACAGGGTAACTTTTCTTCCTCTTGAATTGTTGTTATTGTGATTGCCGCCGCCGCCCTACTTGGTGTTTATAGTTAACGTGATTATGGGTGGTCTGGAATTTTAGTTTATCAGAGCTCTTTTAAATTTCTGCATTCATGGTCTTCATTCTTGTTTTTAGTGAACTAATTATTTCTGTTGTTTTATCTAATGAACTTCTATTTCAACTGAAGATGCGAACTTCTGATTCGGAGAACATAGAATATGAACGGGATGCTGAAGAACGGTTTAGAAATGCTTACCGGACTCACTTTTCAGATTCATTTCATAAAATCTTCTCCGAGGTATTCATATTGTTCTTGCAGTTTCTGCTGTCATTGTTACTTAAATACACATGTACTGGATAAGAATCTATCTCATCCTTCACAGATGTTTGAAGAAGCAGCCACTAATTCGGCATCAAATATTGAGGTGACCCTAATGTTATTTCTCAGTTGTTATGTTGAATATTTTTTATATATTGAAGCTAAACCATTTCTCTATTGTTTTGCTAATAGGTTGAGATATCACTTTCTTTCTCAGAAGCTGTTAAGGGGTGCACCAAACATGTGTCTTTTGATGCAGTTGTTCCCTGTGATTTTTGTGGTGAGTAAAGTTTACGGATGATGTCAGTATGTGGATGATAATTGCAAATAATTCAAAATCAGAACTTACAATCGCATATGATAAAAAAATTAAAAGACAAAAGGATTGACTTATTGTTACATTGAAATTTTGCAGGTTTCCAATCCTTGTATGGCTTGTAGAATAAGGAACCTTTAGGAAAGCAATCCTGTCAAATAAAACATGCATTAAGATATCTCAGGAACCCAATTTTTAAAGGGTGGAGGCATGAAAAATATGGCTCCACTGATATTAGGATTCCAACCCCCTGCAGGGGCATAAGTGGAAAGATAGGTCTCGTGATTATAATTAGTAAATAATGACAAGCAAGATTTTTTTTTTTTCTAAGCCGAAGAAACATGCAAAGTATGCACCACTGAATATGTAAATTGTTGCCCCAATTCACATCTCTGTCTGTAGTAGTTGGTTTAGGCATTCTGTTTCTTAACCCCCCTTTACATAATTTTACTAGAGTGGATCATTTTTTTCATAATGCAGAAGGACGAGGCTATTCGCACAGTGCAAAGGCAATTGTTTGTCCAACATGCAGGGGTGTAGGCAGAGTAAGTGCCTTAAAAGAACAATGTTGATGATTATTATGAGAAAATTTTGTCAAGATTTTGTTTTGAGACTATTCATTTTATTGGTTTTCCAGTTCTTAACGTATATCTTCATTCTTCTTTTTAGACGAAATATTAATCCTTACATGATTACAATGTATTTTGACTAGGTTACAATCCCTCCATTTACATCAACATGCATCACTTGTAGAGGATCAGGCCGAGTCATCAAGGTCTTCCATAATATCACTTTGAACAATCTCGTGTGTTTGATCCCTTCCTTTGAAATTATTTATGTATATCTACCTTCCTTGTGTAGGACCATTGTAAATCTTGTGGAGGATCTGGGGTGGTAGAAGGCATCAAAGAGGTTAAAGTTACTGTACCAGCAGGTTGGTTTCTAATTGATGAAGCTACTTGCATTTGTGACTTTGGTAGGGTAGCATCCATCATGAATAAATATAGTTCATAGTACTTCGTTCTTTTTAATACAAGGCCGTGATGAAGATTAATATTTTTATTAACTTTTTTCTTCGTCTAATTATAGTCTTTCATGAATCATTAGGTGTGGATTCAGGAGATACAATTCATGTGCCAGAAGCTGGGCATGCTGCTGGACGTGGAGGTCGGCCAGGAAGTCTATATATTAAAATAAAGGCATGCCTGTATATTTTCGTTTAAACATATCTATTAATTCAGATTTATTCTCAGTTTAACCTATACTGATTTTCTGGTTTATGAATCTGTAAATTTACCGATTTCTTAATTCTTAAAAGTTGAGATAGTCTCAATCAAACCTATGGGTAATTTGATTGATGCTTAATATCTAACTCTTTTTATTACATGATTGTGGATTGTCAACAATTTCATCGGTCTGGCTGGTAAGGTGTTAAAGTTATCTCAAAGGTCTCTCTGTTGTAACGTTGTAGTTTGAGTTGTAATGATATCCAGTTTATCTTAAAAAAAAAAGGTTATTCCTTATTCCTTTTCTAACAGCAAGACTTCTCACTATGCTGCTGGGTAGACATTTGTATTGTTAATGCACAGGGAGGACTTGATATTTAGCATGCATGAGTTTCATGTGCCGCAATATTTTATTTGTTCAGTAAAGTAAGGTATTTCGTGGAACATCATATTTCTGTCTAGAAGTTTACACTACTATCTAAACCAAACTTCTAGATCAATAAAAAGCTTCATTGGTACCGCCGTTCACTTTTGCTGGTCATAGTTAATTATGCTTTTAGTCTATTTTTTCTTGATAATGATTATTTATATTCTTATTTGAAGTTTGCTTTTGCGGCCATATAGGTGGCTAAGGATCCTGTTTTTGCCAGAGATGGTGCAGATATATATGTGGAGTCCAACATCAGCTTTACACAAGTGAGAATTGAGTAGTGTGCTAAGTGATCTGTCAATTGCCTTTGCTTCTGGCTTGCATGCTGGGTACTTCTAAAAATGATATTCCTGGCTTATCAAGATAAACCTGAAGCTGCACTTTGCTTCTAGTTTTACATACAATTATTAATTTATTAATCTGTTTCATGTTCACATGTAGCCTAAATTCACTAAACTGATTATGTGCTTCTCCTTTCACTGGCCGACAACTTGGAAATGCTGCAAAATACAATTATCATAATGGAAATTTCTGTAAAGCATACACATATTACTTAGATATCTTAGAGAATGAAGAATGTGTTGAAACTTGTTCCACTCCCCGTCCCCTTTTTACTCACTTTCATCCTGCCTGAAGGAATGGATTTACACATATTGTAAGTAAGGAATAGAACTTTTTTAAGTTAGCTGTTTTAGATTTATGTCCCATTCCTTGAACTTTTCCAGTAAGATCTATTGTACATACCATCTTTGGCACCATTGATTGGGGTTTCTGTTGATCCAACTATGCAGCAGTTTTGTTGATAGAATAAAGGTTTGATTTCTTACAGGCTATTCTTGGTGGTGAAGTTGAGGTGCCTACTTTATTAGGGAAGACACTAGTAAAAGTAAGAGAGTGATTTATTTTGCCACTATTTTCTTTGTTCCCCTGGATTTGTATTGGCACAGAAAATTAGCATGCCATTTTTCTTTCTTTTCATTGGAGAATAAATTTTTCATAAAGTAAGAGGTGTGAATCGACTCTTCTAGCTGTGATCTCATCCATTCTGTGGTGCAACTATGTTCCTTGCAGATACCTAAGGGTGTTCAACCAGGGCAGCTTCTGATATTGAGAGGCAAAGGTATGAGTGTATAATGAATAGTACCTCCTCTCATGAACAATTGTCGTTAGATGTATCTGTCTTTCTACCACCAATTGCTTGAATTGTACAATTGATGTTCGTTGCAGGACTTCCAAAGCATGGTTTTCTTGTAGACCATGGAGATCAGTTTGTGCGCTTTCGGGTTAACTTCCCCATGTAGGTTTCCAGTGTTAGCATCTTCAGAAATATATTGCTGATTATGTGAAGATATGATGAAGGCCCCTTTCTAGAATGTTATTTATGTGGCAAAAATCTGTTTCTATTGCCGATTCATTTGATGTTTTCTGTGCCATAATAAATTGGCATCTGTATTCAAATACTCACCATTTTCCCATTTGGTCTTATTTATGCGTAAGCATTAGCATGCTTTCAGTTTGGTAGCATCATCTCACTTCTGATCTACTCATCCTTTTCCAGTGTAATTAATGAACGACAACGAGCCATTCTAGAAGAACTTGCAAAGGAGGAAATAAAGGAGGGATACAATTCACAGATTGAAGGAAATTGGTATGTTTCCTCAATAAATTAGCTTTTGAGATATTCTGCACGTTCTTGTTGACTTGTTTCAATATAAAATTTTGTTTAATGGCATCAGTCGTATCTATGATTATAATTTTGGTTGAGTAGCGTCCGATTGTGATGGAAATACAAAAATGGATAACAGGCTTCACCAGCAGCTCTGTACTGGTTGAACTTACAGGTGGCAGCAAATTCTCGGATATATGACGGGGCCAAAGTTTATCCTGGAACTATCTGTGCTGATGTTAATTCTCCTCTTCATCAATAAATTATTGAGCTGATAACTTGTTCAAATGTTATTGCAATGCTCCTTACCAGGGAAAAAAGCGATTGCTGCTTTCTTCATTGTTACAGACTATGTCAGTGAAAGGTATTAAAATCTATTTTTTTTTCAAAATTATGTAATCTAGATTGCTCATGCTAATTATGCACCTTCTGATCCCAAACAGGACTGCGTATAGAGGAATTGGCGAAATAGTTATATTTGTTGGCGCTCAGTCTTTTAGGTATCGTCTTCAGTGAAATAGGTTTAACTTCATAGTTCTGGAGGATTTTTCTGCTGATTTTGGTTCACATGACGCAATTCAAGCCATTGCTGCTCAGTTGGGAACTCTGAAACCGACTCCTAATTTGTCGTCTCTGTTTTTTTTTTTTTTGGAGAATGAATTCATGTAACGCTAATTATGTTCTTAAATTTTAAAAAATCATTCAGGTCAATGTACAGAGATGTTCTTGCTAAGAACAGCCGTGCTTTTATATATATATATATATAAACTGCTCGATTGGTAAATCAGATCTGCGGAATGCATAGTCCATGATCACATGTTAAAAAGATAAGTAGTGATATTACGTAAGACAAGATTATAGAATGAAGGAAGCTTCATCCAAGTTATATAGACGAACCTTCAACACCCAGCTGGTCAGCTGGTTCATGAAATGATATGCTGCGTGCCGAGCTTCGTAGTTCAAACAATATTTGTAATTAAAAATACAGAGTTAAAGTCGCGCCCAACGTTCCAAAATATTTTTAGAATTGCAATCAGCATCTAATGTAGTGGTGTAATATTGTCCTGGCATATTAAAGATAGAGCAATTATCACCCTGGCCTAACACAAGCTTAACCACCCTAATATCATTTACTGTTCATGATCTCCACCTAAAAATCCCACGAGCAGCACGGAGGGCAGGTGGTCGCTTTTTACGGCCTTTTCATCTATAAATTCATTCAATTTTTACTGATTCTCTCCGTGATGTTTCTGGGTTTCGGCGTTTGCAGATTCTTCAGTTTCAGGGATCATTTTCGGGAATCCTTCAGAGAAGGAAGTAAATCAAAACCAGGGAATCGAACAGAAGCATGAGGATTTTATTGACGAGGAAGAAAGCCACAGCGCGGATATATCTCCTTCTGAGACCACGTCAATGGTCGAAGGGGTGGAGTCACATTTTCCGGAGCCAGCGACTGCGGCACCGTTGAAGGAAGAGGTCACGGAAGCAGAGCAAAGCCTGGACGAGTCTCTTCCCCTGAACCTTATTCAGGTACCGTTAACGATGTCAACGCCGGGGAGAAACGCGGTGGTGCCGGCTAATAAACCTTCCAAGGACCGCCACCTCTTCCTCTATTGGAGAAGAAAGCAAGAAGAATTGGGGATGGGAGAGAACCCAAAGGGTGATAGATAAGGTGAGGAGTGAGGACCCAGGTCATGTGAAGTGATAGACACGACCCCTTCTCTTTGTGCAGCTCGTAGGATTTTTACGTGGAGATGATGAACAGTGAATGAAATTACCGGTGGTTAATGTGGTGGTTAAGGTCCTCTTAAATTAGAATGATGATCGCATACTTTAGAATGTTTGGCTCCCTCTCACCTGATTAATGCTTCTAGAAGCATCTTTTTATAAATCAAGACAAAGCTTCTCTCTCATACTTACTTTGGATTATGTACAATCACTTTTCAAAAGTTATTCTTAAATATTAAAATACTAAATATTTCAGGATGTTTATTGCATTTCTAAAAATATTTTAAGGTGCTTATTACATCTTTACCCATTAAAAAACGGTAACAAGTTCATTCTTAAGTTGTATTATAATTTTTATAAACAATTCTAAAAAAAATTAAGTAAAATATGATAGATATTCTTTAATAGAGGCATGACGTATGTATAGTTTAATAAAAACCGTACAATTGTCAATAAAATTTATAGATATGATGAAAGTCATATATTTTATATCTTGTGAATTTGATAATTTCTGTATTATGTATATATTCTGTAAAATTTGTTAAAGATTGTGTTATTCATGCGCCATTATTAGCAATCACACTTGCATTACTCTGGATAAAAATGCAGGTAAAAAAAATCTAAAACTTAATATAACTTAGGGAGAACTGAGGAAAAATTATCCATTGAGAAATTAATTAGATAATGGACCTACTCAGTTGCACATGTAGAAACTCAATTATATAAGTAGAAGTTTAGTTACACATAACGTGGAGGCTCAGTTGTATATATGTGTAATGTCCCAATTTACAATTAATTTTTCAATAAGAAACATATCTCCAATTCTTCCTTTAAGTAGGAGAAAGAGTAGCCAATCTTATATGTGCCCAGTGTGTGAACAAAAGCCAGAAACTCTAGAACATGCAATCTTTTTTTGTTCATGGAGCAGGTGCGTGTGGTATGGAAAGGACCTAGCTTTAAGGGTAGAGGAAGGGGAAATGTCCACATTTCGAGATTGGTGGATCAAGATGACAACCAAAGAAAGGAGGCTAGATGATAAGCAGCTTGCATATTTTGTTTGGATAATGTGGCTTATATGGAGGGAAATAAATAAAGCTGTTTTCGAAGGCAAAAGCCCAGAACCGAGGCAAATTGTTATCAGTGCTAGAAGTGCAGCAGAAGAATTCTGGAATGCCAAAAACTGGAGTGAAGGAGGAAAAAAAGAGAAGAAAAAAAAATGAAACAGTAGGGCAGTGGGTGAAGCCAGGAAGAGGAGTGGAGAAGATAAATTGTGATGGCTCATTCAAAGAAAATGCAGCTACTGTGGGAATAGTTTGCAGAGATGAAAAGGGAAGATTTATATGGGGATTTGCTAATAGAGTGAAGGCAGAATCAGCTGTAGAGACAGAGATATTGGCAGTAAGGAAAGTGTTACACTTGATAAAGGAGTTAGAGTTAAGAAAGGTGATAGTAGAAGTTGATAGTGCAGAAGTATACTGATGCTGCATAAAGAAATCAATAGAAGGAATTGACTGGAGAGGAGGTTGGGAGATGCAAGAGGTAATAGATGAGTTGAGGAAAATGGAGGAAGTAAAGATATCCCTAGTACCAAGAGAGGGAAATGAAGCAGCAGATTGGATCGTTGTAAATTGTAACAAAGGGGTGTGTCCAATAGGTTGGCTACAAAACCACCACCCCTTTTAGAGAATTTTGGTGAAAGACATCTAGAAAGGAAGAAGCTCTGGAGGAATGAATCCTAACGAGGGAAGAAATGAAGAGGAAAGGAGTGGAGTAGGTTGAAATGGAAAGAGATGGGAAGGAATAATCCTGAAGATTATCTAGTTGTAGTTTAGGACATGAAATTGATTGTTTGTTTAATTTCAGCCAGAGGTGTGATAGGTTGTAATGGATACGTTTTTTTTGAGAGTCTTTTTTTTGGCTTCGGTTATTAGTGTGTGTATAGTTTTTTTGTTAGTTTGGTCAGCTTGTGTATTAGCTTGTAACTATAGGTTTTTTGAGAGTTTATTTGGCTTCGGCTATTAGTGTATGTACTAAAAATTTTTCCGTGATTAATAAAATTGATTCGTTTGACCAAAAAAAAAAATTCTTCCTATAAGTTATTCATGTGCCATTATTATCTTTTTTTTTCTTTTGCCAGCGCATAAACATCTTCCCTGATAAATTAAACATTAAACAGAAGAGTGTTTTAATTGCACCATAACAATTTAATGGATTTGATGAGAATGTTCAATGAAGTAACAAGTTTTTCTAATACATTATATCTAAATCATTCAAATATGATTTTTTTTTAAACTAACAATTTTTTATAAAGAAATCATTATTTAAAAATATGATAATTAAAAAATTAATTTTATTTTATATTTTATGCCCAGTAAAATAAGTTTTTTTAATAAAAATAGAAAAAAAAAAAAACGGATATCCACCATTCAAATCAATATATGAGAGAGCTCATCTAGTCAGTTCCCACATTTTACACACGACATACATGATATGGCAAAAAGAGAACATGCAATGATGGTAACTCGAGTCAAAACATACGAATAACACCAATTGCGTCTTAATCAGGTCAAATAATGAACTGTAACTAATTTTTTTTTTTAAAAAAAAAAGGTTGCACTTGCAGACGTTGCAGACAGTGCAGAATAAATCCACTAAGCAAAGTGAAGCGCCTTATCGACCCACACATGCACCCGCTTGAACGTTGATTCATGAAGCCATTAGTTTCCTCAAAAATAAAATAAGAACTGATGAATGGAGCGTGGCTGAGGAGGTTACGAGTAGGATGAAGGCCGAGACTAGTGAGAAGAGGCTTCACCGGCGGGAACCATGAGGCGCTTCTTTTTCTTTTTGGCCAGGCAGATGAAACCAACAAAGAGAAATGCGATGAAGAAAACACCGCCTACAGAAGTGCACAACGCGATCACCAAGTTATGGCTATGACCGCCGTTTCAGCCTGAAGGTGACGCCACGATGTCGTCAGAAGACGGGGATACCGCCTTCAAAGGTGGTGACGCATATCCCCCAGACACAGAAGGTGACGGTGCCCGTAAAGGGGAGTAAGGACCTCTTTGTGGCCTTGGTGGTTTAGAAGGACTCTGTGGAGGCGAATGAGACAGGTTATCGGCATAAAGCGGTGATCTGGTAGATGGAGAATAATGAGAGCCAGGTGGAGCATTATTCGGTTATGTTGGTTGAGCGGATGGTGCCACCGGCGACGGACCGTTTTTATTAATTGGTGGCGGTGCCGCGGCAGTGGAGGTTGGCGGTGTGGCAAAGGGCGGCACAGGAGACGGACCTTTATTAGTTGGAGGTGTCGGCTGACCAGAAGGTAACACAGGAGACGGACCATTAATGGTTGTTGGCGGTGGTGAATGAACGGATGGTGGCACCGGAGACTGACCATATTGTTATTAGCTGGTGGTGGAGTTAATGCCCGTGGAGATGGCGGCGCACCTTTGGTGGGAGTGGGTGAAGGTATTGTGGCGTCGGTGACCAGTTTGGATGGTCGTAATTAGGCGGTGGTGGTGGGGGAGAATGGCATAGGTATGCATATTTTGCAAGCAAAAGAAATATTGCAAGTGAGAAGTTATAACAAAAAATGCGGATGCCACTGGTCCAATCATATGACTCTATATCTATATATAGTAGCAATAATAGGTGTAGGAGGTGGAGTTCTCAGATATTTGGGCAAAATACATTGGTCAATAAGTTGCACGAAATCAGAGTGTTTCTGTCTTGACCACGGGTTTAATGTATAGTCTGGTTCTGAAGGCATTGGTTGCTGTATATTAAATTAGTTGATGTTTTCATATATTTTAAGAAAATAAGCATAATATTAAAAAAATCTTGCAAGTAAGAATATGGAGGTTATATATAAAAAAACAAGCAGAAGGAGCCAAACTAGTAACAAGCAGGAAAAAAACCCCGGATGAAAAAGAAGGTCCCCCCTATCAGGCTGGGAAGGAATAAAGCATTAGATACAGAGTACAAAAAAACCGGTGAACTGGTTCGGGTGAGACTTGAGCTTGCGACAGGGTTGACTAGGTCAAACCGGTTGTGAATCGGTCATACCGGTATGACCCTGAAAAATGGGACTAGAGTAGGAAGATATAATTAATTACCTTTAAAAATAAATATGGTAATAAAACTAGTCTTTAATTCTCTATTTTTTATTTAAACAAATTTATTTATGAGGAAATAATATAAAGTTAATCCGTTTTATCTCAATTGTTTTTATCTTTTATATTTAATTAAACATTAAAAATTTAAAATATGCGTAAAATAAAATAATATTCTAATTTTTACCTATTAATTTTTATAGAATAAAATATAACATATTAAATTTTATTATTTTAATATAGCTGGTTTGAGTCCAGTTTAACCCCGATCTGATCCATCAACTCTTGAACCATAACTTTACCCGATTTAACGTTCGGTCCTGTTTTTTGAACATTGATTAGATATGAATATATTATTATCCCGAGCGCTAACTGAACTCATCGCTACTGCTGAAAGTTGCGTAGCAGTTGACAAACACGTGATTATATTACTGATTAGACCATGTGATATGAGTTGCCATCTATTCACAGCTACCCACATGGTGATAGAATTATATATATATACATATATGTTGCCTAAACAGCGAAATTAAACTGTGCTGGACCTATACCTAGCTTTCATATGATATAAATATAATGATAATGACACTTCGGCCGGAGAAAAAACACACACACAGAGCATTGGAGTCAACGAATCATTTTTTTTTGGGCCGTCTTTTCGCTTATTTTTACACAATTGTGCAGACATTAAAAACTCTTTGGTGTCCCAGCAAAATTTTTCTTCGTAATAGGTATTGAACTCCATGCCAACTGATTAACAGGTCAAGGTACGTACTACCGAGGTCAACCCTCGGTTGCAACCAAATTTGATAACATATCACTGAAAGATCGATAGAATTGCTCCCCCCATCACTTTCACAGGACATAAATAATGGATGGCGGATTCTGACATTCCCTCCAAAAAAGTTGAGAAGAGAGATGGATAGAGTGGGAATTGCCTTTCAAGGCCAATCTTTTAAATCCTCTCAGACTTCGGGTTTAAGGATTGGAGGACGGTTTAGACTGTCAATAGAATAATCGGGAGTGCTTTGTTATTGATTTTGAAGGATTGTTACTGTGTCCTCCTGAATGCGGCACTGAGATGTCGGAAGGCGGCAACAGTCGTGAAGCGTATCCCCCAATTACAGAAGCTGATGGTGCTGGTGGAGGGGGCTAATTAAGGACAAACACGTAATTATATTACTGATTGGATCATGTGATTTTAGAATCCGAGGACAATTACAAGGCTGCCATCTGTTCTCATCTATATATACTCCTGTAAATAAATATGATGATAATGACACTTCGGCCCTAAAAAGAAGACACGAGTCAACTCTTTCCTTCAGGCTGTCTTTTGGCGTAATTTAGTTACACAATTGTAAAGAAAAAACTGCACAAACTATATATGCAATATTTATATTATACTAGTATCTTGGAAGAGCCAAGGAGTAGTACAGATCCGAAGGCAAGCGAATTCTTAAGGCATGCAGTGAAATGGAATAACTGGGTAAGGTAATGGAGGACGGGACGGAGGTCCTAAGTGGTTTCGCTTACACTTTTTTTTTTTTTTGATACAATGTTTCGCTTACACTTTCCCCAATATAAAGATTTCCCATTTCTTCCATTTTTGGATTTCCTACATATCCTATTGCTAATGATTATTACAAAATATCTGAAAAGGTACTTCAACTTTTGTTTTTTTTTTCGCCCCATGAAAAGGTACTTCAACTGAAAGTTGTAGATCTGCTGGCATGGATCCGAAACTTTCGGCTGAGTGAGAACTCTGTTTGGCCTCGCCAAATTGCTGGCCTGATAAATAACTCGTGAAATGAAAGGAGTAGGTCCAGGACCTTTCTTTCATCCTAGGATTCAAGATTCTTGAAATATGGCCGTGGCAGAAGAGCACCCCCTGCTACGGTCAACGCTGCCACAGAACACCGAAGAGCAGCATCAGCTTCAGCTTCAGCATCAGCATGAGCTTCTCCTTGGACAAGCATGTTTAGAAGCAAAGAAGATTTGGCAAATAGCAGGTCCCTCCATCTTCAGCCGCCTTGCTTTGTTCTCCATGACTGTTATCACTCAGCATTTAGCCGGCCATCTCGGCGAACTCGATCTCGCCGCTATTTCTATTGCCTGCACCTTCTTTATCTCAATCAGCTTCGGTTTCTTGGTAAAGATTCCTTCCTCTCAGCCTCAGTCTTTGAGTTATTGTGAATTTCTCCCCCAATTTAATTCAGGGATGCGTGTTTAATTGTCTTGTCTAGCTCGGCATGGCGAGCGCGCTTGAGACCCTCTGTGGCCAAGCCTACGGTGCCAAACAATACCAAATGTTGGGCATTTATATGCAACGTTCCTGGATAGTTCTGTTCCTATCTTCCATTTTGTTACTGCCCATGTTCATTTTCGCGACGCCCATATTGAAGTTCCTCGGGCAACCCACTGGAGTGGCGGAGCAATCAGGTTTGGTGGCGATTTGGTTGATTCCATTTCACCTGAGCTTCCCATTTCAGTTCACGTTGCAGAGGTTCCTGCAAAGCCAGCTGAAGACAGCCGTCATAGCATGGGTTTCTGGGATAGCTCTCGCAATCCATGCATTTGTAAGCTGGGTTCTTGTTTACAAGATGAAAGTTGGGATCGTTGGGACTGCGCTTACTCTCGATTTCTCATGGTGGGTGTCAGTTGTGGGTCTCTTGGGCTATGTTGTTTTTGGTGGGTGTCCACATTCTTGGAATGGTTTTTCTGTCGAAGCTTTTGTTGGCCTCTGGGAATTTTTCAAACTCTCTGTGGCTTCTGGGGTCATGCTCTCGTAAGTAATTACCACTGGTCCTTCTCCCTCTCCATTTTGAACCTTAGAAAGTAGATGCGATTGTTAGAAGGCATGAGTGCAAAATTGCAGATTAGAGAACTTCTACTACAGATTGTTGGTTATAATGTCAGGATACATGCATAACGCCGAAGTCGCAGTTGATGCTCTTTCCATCTGGTAAGTTCCTATTTAATATCATAAACATTCTCATCACAACTATTTATTCAATTCTTGCCTCTTTTCCAACCTCTGATCTTGTTTGGCAGTGTGACTATCTATGGTTGGGAATCTATGATACCACTAGGATTCTTGGCTGCAACAGGGTATGTCACTGGTTGTAAGTGGCCCTCTCTCTTTCTGTCGTAGGACATATACTACTAAGGGGAAAAACTTAAACTAGATCAGCATAGAATTATGAGATCATTGGCATGGTTGCAAAAGGACTGAGTTGCACCAGACATAGATTTAAATATTTAATTAGTGATTGGAAGAGCAAGCCTCACGAGCAGAATGTCTTCTATTCCTCCGTTGGAATCAAGATTAACTAAAAGATGATTTCTGAAAGTGGTTTGCACATTAGGCATCCAGACGAGAAATCCTTCACTCATAAAGAAGCATATTGACTATGATCAGTCGTAAGGATACTGCTGTTGCAGTCCAGTTGGTTGATAATAGGGGATCAAAATATAGCCTTTCTCCTTTTCAGATGACAATAAATTTCTAGAAGCATTATTGGCTTCTTCCTAAAATTTTCAGTTGTAGGCTCTTGGCATCATTTCTACATATTACTGTGCATCACCTTTTGTTGGATTCTCTACTATTTTAGAGTTTAAGAAATTCCATGACCCGCTAGAGATGGCCTCTGAAATGCACAAGGAAGTTGATTCTCATTTTTTGGGAATGAGCAACGCTTTTATATGTTGATAGCTGTGGAAGTGTCTGAGGATTATTAGAGTTCTCATGAGTCTACAGCTTTCTCCGTAGTAAACCTAAGAGCTTTTGGTTGTCCCATAGTAAAATTGAAGAGAAATTGGAGAGCTAAGATTTTGTTCTATATATAATTACCAGTACCAGCACAATATTTGACCTTTGTTGTCACTTTTCTTGTACCATCTCAATGTCAAGACAAATGATAAATGATTGAAAAAGTAAAATGATTGAATCATATGTTTATGACAAGTAATAACCACTTCTAGAAAACCAATTATCGATTACTCCTATCCAGAACATTTAACGTGCTTAAATTCAGGGTGCGTGTATCAAATGAGCTTGGAGCAGGCAATGCAAAAGGTGCAAAATTTGCAGCTTTGGTATCAATGGTGAATACTTCGGTAGTGGGATTTATATCTTGGTTGATAATTATGGTGTTTAATGAGAAGCTTGCCTTGATCTTCACAACAAGCTTACCTGTTATCAGAATGGTCAATGAGCTAGCAATCCTGTTGGCTTTTACAATTCTCCTGAATTGCTTGCAGCCAGTTCTTTCAGGTGAGAAATCAGACACTATTTGCTTTTGATGGAACTGAAACTGAAAATGCTATTAAAATTATATAATTCTGGCAAGTGTGGATCTAACAAGAAAACTTCAAAGGACATGACAGAAAACACATTCATCCACTCACTGGGTCCCTAGCATTGAAGAGGCTAGAGTCTCACTCATACAACAGTCACAGTTTGCTTGCCTCCCAACGAACCTCCAGACTTTCTTAATAATCCCCTCCAATCCCACTCTCTCCATCTCTCTATCTATCTCTCTCCCTCTTCCACTCAGCTCCAATTCCCTCCTCATTTTGGGGCCGAAATCCACAATAGTATCTTTTGTCCTGATTCTCCTGTTACAGGCTTATAGCCCCATGGCATCTTTGGCCCAAAAGCTGTGGGTCCATCAGCTTCCAATCTTGTGAATTGGGGACACAGTTTCTAACATGGAGCCTCTAGGAAGAAGTTCATAAAGTTAAGAACTCAAAAATTAATTGAGAAAAATATAAATAAATACCTTTAAAAATAAAAATGTCCACTTTTAATCTATTTTTATTTTCTTGTTGGGACCTTATATAAATATATTGAAAAATTTATCATGCAATATATCTATTTCTGTGTGTTTCCTTTTTCCTGCGCAAATTTCAAATGATGTACCATACATGGTGGCCCGTGTCGATCTGCAGGAGTAGCAGTTGGATGTGGTTGGCAAGCTCTAGTGGCTTATATAAACATTGGTAGTTACTACCTGGTGGGGATCCCTCTGGGGATTCTCCTAGGCTGGTTGGTCCCTCGGGGTCTTACTGTACGTCTACTGTTACTTTTGCAAGAAGTTACACAATATCATTGATCCTTCTAGTTTGTACTTATGCTTTTTCCCCCCAATTGTCAGGGTATGTGGACTGGAATGTTGAGTGGAACAATCGTTCAAACTTTAATTTTAATTGCTATTACCATGAGATGCGATTGGGAAAAGGAGGTAACGAAGCTTGACAACTCTATGAAGTACGTACTATATATATATATATATATGTTTTCAGTTCTGGGAGGATAACTTATTTAGCTGTAATAGCTTTGTGGGTTACCTTTTCTTTTGTAGGCACGCAAAGCTGTGATTGTTATCCAAAATGAAGCGAATCTCGCCCATTAATGAACAACTAGAAAACGTCGTGATTTCTATTATAAATTGAGAAAAAGTGGTTTAAGTTTGTTGACAGAAGAGTGCAGAAATGGCCAAAAGTGGGTATCATCAATGATTCTGGCAGTATATCAATAATGGCTTTGATTTTTACCGGCCAAGACATTGCATGGAGCAGTATGGACCACCTCATTTTACTTTCTCGGAGGTTGGCACGCTATTCAATTTCATTTCATTTCTAGGTACTATATGTATAGAACATTAGGTACACTTACCTTGGTGAGTGAACTTGGACAAGTGCTTTTCAGCTTTTGTATCTTGTGACTTTGTTGTATCGGTTTCATTACTGTTGTTACGCAAGCGTTTGGCATGTTTTGCTGTTTCATTTCGCTCACTGAAATATCACGGAGAATGGGAACCAAATGATCGGCAAATATCCAATTTTGAATAGATAAATGGAATCTAAACTTGATTTAGGCCTCAATCAAATGGACTGAACCAAATCAATAATAAAACGGAGCCAGACCAATTAAGGAAGAGTCGAAGAAGTCCTAAGATTAGAGCCCTTTTCAATCTCATGTTGCTTCTCATTCTCGATTCTTTAAAATTCAATACCTCATACCAAATAAGGCCTTAGTCTTTATTTCACTGTCTGGCCATTTAAAAGTGTTTAAGGAGGACTGGCGAGTGGAGACTGATATCAGTGTTCTTTCTTTTTCGGCAGCATGAAGAGAGTCAGCTATTTATTAGCCGCCCCTCTTCCTAAATCAACATCTACCTCCTCATTTTTATAATTTTACTAATACTTACGTGGATTTTTTTATAAAATTTGTAATAAGGACATTGATAAATATATTTACTGAACAAATTTAATTTCAAGAAGATGGTCCTAGTTGTTAACTAGGATTATCAGTTGATGTAATTGGCACTAGACTTTATTTAAATTGTAAGCTAGTTAACCACTCATCAACGGCAATATCCTTTCAAGGTCACGTAAGAAATCTTTCTGATTTGAAGTAAAAATCAACTCACATAACTAACCTACGAAAGTTGAACCTAATAGAAGGGGTTAGTCTCTCATAATGTAATAAAATAAGATTTGAATCCTAGTAGATAAAAGCACTCACATTTAATATTTAACAATATTTTGAACATGATTACCCGAGTAGGAGAATATATATGCTCTAGCAACTTTGGTGCTTTACATGAGGTAATTAATTTTAACTAACTTTTTTAATTTATGTAAAATCGTTATAAGATGCTTGTAACAAAGATGAAGAAAATAGTGGTTCCGAAGCAAATAGATGTATGGTTCACATTTTACTGCAGGGTGTTCCTAGTTAGAGTAAATGAGTTAAGTGATGGAACCCCATGCTATGCAAATATGACACCCACAACGTGAACACAATGCCCCAAATAAAGATGGTATTACCAATCGGAGTAGTATATTCTACTGTTTAAGAATTAACAAAGTTGTGCAATAAACCCAAAGGGGTCATTATCAGTATTGAATAGTAGTGAAGGTAGCTTTTTATTAACGCCGACCGTAATTAGCCAAAATAGGGTGGCGCTTAGTGCTCGCTCGGCGGTCAAATTAAATGGAAGCTGGCAGGAAAGTAATATAAGCGTAAGCAACCTTAATGAGAAAACAGGAGCAAAGAGGCATCACTATGACTGTGATCGCAACATAGTTGCAAAATGAGTCCCATGTGAAGCCCTTGGTGAATGTTCAGAAACAACTTTTGAAAAGTGATTTTACACAATCCGAGATGGTTATGTGAGAAAGTTTTACCTCAACTTATGTGAAACTGCTTTTCAAAAGTTGTTACTAAACATGTTCTAAAACTCAATTGCATCCCTGTAGATTATGTGTAATTAAAGTTGGCAGATCATTTTTTTTTTTTGGGTGATACAGTTGGCAGATCATATTTAAGCATACATTTCTCTTTCTTTTCCTCTGTCTAAGGGTAGAGAATAAGAAGAAAAGATGGAGATGGAGTGACATTGAACCCTTTATCATATCAAGCCAACAATTAAGAACCCTCTATAAATATCAAGGATTGCTAATGCTTCAGCGAGTAAATGATCTTCCTAAATTATATACTCCCTTGTCCTATGTACAACACCTTGATCTTTTTATAAACAGTATAGGATAAAGATTAAAAAGATAATGACAGCACAATATAGTCCTATTCCATTAATGTACGTTTTCAGAAGACAGAAACAAGGTTAATACTTTCATTTCTAGGTATCAAGAAAATCATTTAACCATAAAAAAATTGTTTCAGATTTTTAAATTTATCATTAATTTAAGCGAAGCTATTATTTAAATTAAGAGCAAAAAGAAAAAGGGAAAAAAGATGTTTCTTTTAAATAAGTCATAAATATTTTATTTTTAAAAAAATAAAAGTTTGTAATAGTATTTAAAGCACTGTTTGGTGTTAGGTTTTTGGAAGGGAGGGTAGATGAGGGGTGTTATGAGGATAAATATGTTTGGCTGAAAAAAATAAGTAGAACTGAAGCTATAAATATTACGGACAGTAATGTTTTGACTCTGACCTGAAAGGAGGGACACTAAGAGCAACTAGCAAGGGCGCAGCGTAGCTGCTACGTTATAATTCGAAGACGAAGTAGGAAACAGGCACGATCCGCGAGCCATGGAAACCGTGACGAGCCATGTGGATGACCATCTCAGCCAACCTCTCCTCCCAGAACCATTGCCAAAACAAACATTTGCCAGAAAGCTTTGGGTGGAAACCCAAAAACTATGGGTCGTCGTGGGTCCTTCTCTCTTCGCCCGCATTTCCTCTTTCACCATGAACGTCGTCACTCAAGCTTTCGCCGGTCACTTGGGCGAAGTCCCTCTTGCCGCCATTTCCATCGCCAACACAGTCATCGTCGACTTCAACTTCGGCCTCCTCGTACGTCCTACAATCCTAACAACTGCCAACAACTTTCCCTTTTTAACTTCAGACTGTTCTTTCTCTAATATATCATGAAATAGCTGGGAATGGCAAGCGAGTAGGAGACGCTGTGCGGGCAGGTGTTTGGGACAGGGAGGCAACGCATGTTGGGAATATTTATGCAAAGGTCATAATTTGTTCTGTTCCTGTGTTGTTTTTTACTGCTGCCCATGTACGTGTTCGCTTTTGACAAAAAACAAAAATGTACGTGTTCGCTGCTCCGATCCTGAAAATGTTAGGATAATCAGAAGAGGTAGCAGAAGAGTCTGGCATTGTGGCACTGTGGCTAATACCCCTTCACTTCAGCTTCGCGTTTCAGTTCCCTCTGCAGAGGTTTCTGCAGAGCCAGCTGAGGACAGCAGTGCTAGCATGGGTTTCGCTGGTGGGTTTAGTGGTTAATGTGGTAACAAGTTGGCTGTTTGTGTATGTGTTGGATTTCGGGGTGGTAGGTGCGGCCATAGCTCTGGACATATCGTGGTGGGTTTTGGTGTTTGGGATGTACGGGTACGTGGTTTGTGGGGGCTGTCCTTTGACTTGGATTGGTTATTCCATGGAGGCCTTTTTGGGACTCTGGGAATACTGCAAACTCTCTCTTGCTTCTGGGGTCATGCTCTGGTATGTTGTATGCTTCCTCGTTACTTTTTTACGATTTGGGTTGAGATAGAGAAATGAATCACATGCGTCGCAATTTTTAAGTTGGGTTTGTTAACATTGCAGCTTAGAGAACTGGTACTACAGGATACTCATACTGATGACCGGGTATTTGAAGAATGCTACAGTTGCTGTGGATGCCTTGCCCATATATGGCAACGACTAACAGCTTGATAATACTTTATAGCTTCTTCGGCTACTCTGCCTTTTTTTGCTATTTTACACAAAGGAGCATGTAATGGTTGGATTCTGTTTCTGAAGCATGACCATTAACGGATGGGAACTGATGATTCCTCTGGCTTTCTTCGCCGGTGCTGGGTACCCTTTTCAGCTCCTAGTCTTTTTCCTCGCTTGCTTCTTTCCCGGGAAAGCGTTGTATAGAATGTGTAACAATCACCAAGCTAATTTTCATAGTACGATAAAGGGAATGAAGGAGATTATGGGTTTGTTTATCACTCACTTTACATAACTTTTTTTATATATTTATAAATAAAATTACTTAAAAAAGTTATTCCTAAACATACCCTATATACATATAAAAAAAATCATGTAACAGGTGCGTAAAATTGTAAGATATGTTGAACCGGTAATAAAGGGGAAACGGAAAGTTTGATTAAAAATTAGTCCATTACTTACGGCTTGTTGACCAGGGTGAGGGTGGCGAACGAGCTGGGAAGTGGGAATGGAAAAGCGGCAAAATTTGCAATGCAGGTGTCAGTGGCAGAGTCGTCGGCGATAGGCATTTTGTTCTGCGTCATAATTATGGCATTCCATCACCAGATCGCATCTCTCTTCACCTCTTCTTCCGATGTGCTCGACTTAAGGTATGATTATCACAGGTTATATGGGGTGGCACTGGCATGGCATGATCTCTGGGGGAACTGCCATTCAAAACCTCATACTCGTCATAATCACAGCCCGATGCGACTGGGACAAAGAGGTCGTAACCCTTCGCTCTTCCGCCATGAAATTACCCTTTTTTTGGACTGATTTCGGACTTTGGGTTGCTGCATTTTCAGGCTGATAAAGCTAACGCCCCAGTTAACAAGTGGTCAAGCTCTAGCCCACGCTAATCATCAATCACGGGCCTCATTTTAACGCCATGTTCATCCCTTCAATGTTGTAGCTCCAACTTGCCGCTGCTCCTTGCTCATTCGGCTTCAACGCGGATAGGTTCTCATTATTTTTGCGTTCATTATTAATTTCCCCATTATGTCCCTGACCGTAAAATTTATGACGTGCCGTGAACTCCTACGTCCCATCAATTATAAAAATTTGAATGGTTTATAAACTAAAATCAATACAGAGACTCATTACCATTTCATTCCTTTGTTTGCCCCCTCCTTTTTTGGGGTCAAATCACCATTTCATTCAATAGAGTTCGCCCTTGGGTCACATCGACCATCTCAAATTGAATAGCTAAGGCAATCAGTCAAATATTATGACACTTGTGGAAAATCATTAATCAATCGCATATAATTCAAACTTTGACTATTTCATTACGAAAACAAAGCCAATAACTTGTAGCCATTATTTAATAAACAAAAAAGTAAACCTTCCCCTTACCCTGCTATAGCCATGATGGGAAAGCTTTATTGCCCCTTGCACCATTTCTCGGCGTGATGAGAAGGGGGAAAAAAATCATATCCAGCCTTTTTTTTTATACATGGGAAATAGAAATGACCTAAACAAAAAATCATATCCAGCTCTACCAATACAGTATTAACAATCGAAAACTTGGATGGAATCTTTTTGGTATACTTTATTTTTACAGTATTAACAATAAAAAAGAAATCATTTTGTTATACAGACTGCAGACGCGCACAGTTTTTTTTTTTTTTTCAATGACTATCTACGCAAAGCAATCAAGAGGCCACCCACTGACAAAAATAAGTCTAAAAGCAACTTCTTTATGATAGAGGCCCGACCAAAAGGTGAAAAGACAAAGGAGGCATGCCTTTGGATTCGGAGACTCTGAAGTATACCGTTATCATCCGACCGTTGGAACCAGTCGAGGCAAACGGGTCTCATGAACCCGGATCAATCGACCCGACTCTATGAACGGGTTGTCGTACCGAGTCAACTCGTTCGCCGCGTCTCTCCTGCTCGTCTTCAACGTCGGCCACTTCCGTTCTCTCTCCTCCCTCTTCGCCGCCGCCTTCGTCTTTGTCTGCTCAATCAACTCCCAGAAGACTTCATTTCTTCTCCTGTTCGCAAACAGGAATGCCAATCCTTCCTTGCTGCCCTCCAATCTTGTGCAATCACGCACCAACTCTGCCATCTCGCCCACCCCCAAATCATCCACCCTATCCCGTAGTTCTTCTACTCGCAAGAAGATCTCGTGTTGAACAATTCTATAATCTTCACCCACTAATTTCAACATTTCATAAACCAAGTCGTACCTTTGAAGTTGTAATGACACTGGAACATGACTTATCTGCTCTACAAAACCTACAAGAAAATCTAGTTTATGAAACAATTCCGAATTCGACAGCCCCAAAGTCTTCCTGTCATGAGTGCCTTTGGCATTCTTGATGTCGTTGCTCGAAGGCGGGCTCAAGTAGTAACCCAAGACTCTCGATAACGATAGACTCTGTTCTAAAACACAGGCGTACCATCGAACCCACGATGACAATTCCAATGATTCCACGTCAGAGTCGTCGCGAAAGGAGGAGAGTTTGAGGATATTCTGGCCGTCATGGGAAGGGTAACAAGCGAGGTGGTCCCTGAGAGCGAGAGGGCCCCGGACGATAACGTTGTGTACTGTGAAGAGGCATTTGAGGGCCACTGTGGCGCTGCTCGTGCGGTGAAGCCGGTATATGAGAGCGTTGATACAAGCATGCCGTAGACGGTGGGAGCCGCTGCAGGCTACGGAGAAGACGGCGAGGATTCGATCCTCCGATGGAGGAGCTGAGAGACTATGGGTGGTGGCACGGAGGATCGAGACGCGAACGGTAGACAAGTGGCGTCTGAGGGATAGCGATGCTGCGAAAACTGAGGCTTTGTCTTTCAGAATGTAGATGAAATTTCTGACCCTCCTTTTCTGTGCCATGGGAAGAGGAATGCGAAGGAGGTGAGGATGAAGACGCGCGAGCATGGAGTATTGGATTTTATCGGCAACAAATTATCCAGATCGCGCACTTGGTAAAATGTAATTAATTTTGTCTAATAATATCAATAAATATAAAAATAATGATCTGTATTAAATAGGGATATTTGATATTAATACGGGGAAGTAAAATAATAATTAGAATGGGTTCAACCAAAACCATTTAAAGGGAGAATTAAAAATAAATCCGTCATTGCCATATTAATTATAGAATATAATATGATCAATTTTAAAGTTTAATAAAGCTTATCTGTATATAGTGGAACCTTAATCCTATATTATGAAAGCTCAGTTATATATTGTAGGAATTTAGTTGTACTTACATATTGATTATTTTGTATATTTTTAAAAGCTTACTTGCATTTCTGGACAAAAGAAAGAAAAAAAAAGCTTACTTGCATACTATAGAACATTAGTTGTATATTGTGGAAATGTCAATTGCATAATGTAAAACATCAATTGAATATCGTGAAAGATTACATTTTACGAAAAATACTTACTACCATGATGTCATGTCATACATGTTTTACCCAATTAAAATATTTCAAGTGTCTCATGTTATAGATCTCATATCTCATAAATTTATCATAATTATTTTTCTTTTTTTCATAATCCATTTTAATATATATATTTATTATGAAAAAAGAGAAATAATCAAAATTCTTACTAGGTCTAATTTTATTTTTCTCATATATGGTGTCTGTTTTTTAAATTTATAATCATGACTCTTATAAGAGGTTCCAATGGCATGTTTTATTTATTTTAATTTTAGTTTTATATTAATTTCTTTAGCTAATTAACTATCATCGCTTTATTTTACTATTGTGATGAACTTCTATTTGATAGAAAAGTAACTAGTTGTCTGTTTTAACAATTTTGATCAATGAAAAAAAGTCCATTTTTTTGGGTGGTATAGTTAATGTATAAATGCTAATGTCATTAAATTCCTTACTGATATTTCAATATACAAGTGGATAGGTTTCTTCGTGAAAATTGTTATGACGAGGATTGTGTTTCTGAACAAGAATTACTTGATGCATGTTTATCTTCAAAAGACATTAGTTATTAAAGCATCAACAAACCACATTAATCTTGTATTACAGGATAATCTTCGCCTATAATAAAATTTGAAATTATTCACAAGACAGAATTTCAATCCACTTTAAATCTGATTCAAAAATCTAGAACAAAGATCAATAATTCAAGTTCGCACCATGAATAGCGATCAAACGATTTTTAAAATATACAAATGTATCACTAAATTAATTTTTTTTAAAAAAAAAGGGGAAAATGGTATGGGGACTAGGGAGGAATTGGAAGAAAACAGAAGGGGCAAATGAATGTATAATTAATGGTCACTGGTAGGCATCTGAAATCGACACAAGGGACACTCATTCGTGCAATGCAGCCAACGAGCAATACAGCTTCTGTGAAAGATATGTGAGCAAGGCATGCGGATAATTTTTCTGCCAGGCTTGAAACCTTTCAAGCAAATCACACAATGTAGCAACCCTTGGACCTGTTCAAGTTCTACTCTTTCCAATCCCTCAATGGACGAATCACTGGCAGGCACCAGCCCATAATTGTGTCCATGTTCCTCCATAGATGCCTCCACAGATGCATTGTGATAATTAACATTGTCATAGTAATAAACGTAAACATCAAAATGCACAACCATGTTCAGAACCTTGTGATTCTTGTGTGTATTATTAAGCATGTCGGCTGCGGCTTCCAAGATCTTGGTCGCCATGGAGCTTTGATCAGCTTCAGGGATGTCAAAAGCAGACAAAGTGGCGTCTGTTACTAGGCGTAATCTGTTCTCTGTGATCCCACGTACAGGCTGAGTAATACTAGTGCTCCTATATCTATCAAGGACCATCTGAGGAGCTTCATAGTACAGTTTATTTCTGGTGAATTCGATGGTGAAGTATGGATCACCATTAGGAAGAGGCACATCCTCCGGACAAATAGAACGATTCGCTGGGCCCACCCTACAGGTGTGTCCGCGAAAAACTTCAACAATATCATCCATAGCACCTTTTGGAAAGAATGGAGAAAAGTTACTTGAAATAATGGGGAGAGATCAAATAGGTGAACAATGATGATTAAACATACACTACCACAAAAAGGATTTTTTAAGTCCAGCAAAAAGGCTTTCTAACGTCTAACACACGGTGGACATCTTTACTAGAGACGTTAAAAGTCATAGGGAATGTCATATTATGTCCAGCACTTTAATGGCTGGACTTGAAAGGGTACATACCTATCAAGTCCAGCCATTTATGGCTGGACGTAAGAGGTATGTAATGTTAAAACAAAAACTGGAGCAAGCCATTAACAGAGGGACATAATTTTGAATCAGAAAAGTACAGTTATATACCATTTTCACATCTACAAATTACAAACTGCCTCAGCCAATTTTCTAATCCCAAGCTCTACAATGGACTCTACAATGGCTTTGTCTTCTAATCCCAAGCTCTCCGATACCCCTTGGAGCAAATTCCTCGCCACCTCTCGGATTTTCTGCTATAATCATGGGCTACCTCTCTATACAAATTATATAAAGGGGATTATAAAGGCCAATTCAAGAATATGAGAAAATAGAGTTTATCAACTTACTTGAACTCAGGAGTTTTGTGGGCTACCTCTCGAATTTTCTACTTGAACCTAGGAGTGTATCACCTCTCGAATTTTCTGCTATTGACGACGGGTTGAGGGTTTGTCGAATGTGAGGAGAGAGATATTGATGACGGGGAAGGAGGAAGCGAGGTGCCCAGTGATATCATCTTTGGATGCAAAAGTGCCGAGCTAGATGTGAGAGATCTTGCGGGGCTCCATGAGAGGAAAAGGAGAAGAATCAGAAGTAGCTTGATGTAAAAGGCGCGGATAAGGAAAAATTGGGTGGGGTGTTTAAATTTTGAATTATGAAAGAAAGTGCAATCCATAAAAGCGCGGTTTGAATGACGGAAAGGCTCTCTATCATGTCTAGCCAATATGGCTGGACTTTAGATGCAAGGATATCACGTCCAACCATTGTGGCTGGACTTTAGATGCAAGGATATCACGTCCAACCATTGTGGCTGGACGTGAGATCCTTGCCTATCAAGTCCAGCCAACGTGGCTGGACTTGAGAGGCAAGGATCTAACGTCCAGCCAACATGGCTGGACGTGAAAGCCTTGCCTCTCAAGTCCAGCCATTTTGGCTGGACTTGATAGGGTATACATACTCCCCTCAACCCCCTCTTACATTTATATTTTAAATGATGGACGTGGGACGGAGACGTTAAATATCTCTTTTGTAGTAGTGATAAAAACTGGAGAAATCAGTCCATCAATCAAACCCGTATGAAACTTGAGGATCACAGGATCTGACTTTTTGCGTTTTATATTCAAAATATTATCTCATTCCTCTGTTAACTATACTTTGGTCCTTCGCTTCCTAGGCTAAAATGAATGCGTAATAAAATTCTCCAACCCTCCCATGACCCCGGGGGGGGGGATCAAACAAAAGAGATTGAAGAAAGGTGGCGAATTCTTCACTGATTAAAACCCAAAATTCTTACAGCTAACTTATCTGATCATCAGCACGATGTAAGAGGACAATAAACCGTGATTTGATCGAAGAGGATAGAAGCAACATATCTCGACCTTACCTGGAGATGGAAGGAGGCCGTTCAGTAGTACGCAGTGGTTGCCTCAGGTCCCTCACTGGATTTGTCCCGAGCTCCCTCTTTCTCTAATTCTCTGTTGTGTTGGTTCCTCCTGGCGGCTCGAGATAGAAAGGGCAGGAATGACACTCGTCCCTTCTTATATTCTTGTTTTTTTCCCGAAGATTTGGAAATCAATCTGTCAATTTTGAATTTTCTATCCATTTATCTTTATGGGCCGTTCGTTTAAATTAAATTAAAGTAATTTTAGATATTTGATTCTATCAAAAGTATAAATTAGTAAATTACGGGAGACAATTTTCGGCAGTTATCAGTCTTTTAAAAAATATAAGTATATGAACATATTTTTGCGGATTTTTGTGTATTATCTATTCTGTAACAAGTTTTTATCATTAAATCTTTAGATTCTATTTATTTTGATCAGATTAGGCAAAATTGTGCTATACATGAGACGAAATTTGATAAATTGCTTTATTTTGTACGCACTAGTTTTTAATAATAAATTAGACAAATTTGAAACTTAATAATAATCCAAGAATTTCTGGTGTTTATTGTCTCATTACGACAAATTCTATGATCTTTTTAGCCTCATAAATAGTTTTATTTTTTAAAAAAACATAATCTTCACAGCATTATAGCCCTTGAAGTGATCTTCCTAATTAAGCACTCCTCAAAACCACAAAATTAAGGTGTCTTGAGAAATACCTACATACTTTCGAAATGTCACGTTATGCATATTCTGTCCAATGAAAGTATTTCAAGTATCTTCTATTATAGATCTCATACCTATAAATTTCTCCTAATTATTTTTACTTTTTCATAATAAATATCTATTATAATGAGTTATGGAAAATAAAGAAATAATTAAGATAAATTTATGGGATATATAATCCACAATAGAGGATATTTAGAACATTTTCATTGAATAAAGTATGGATGAC